>LUGF01038349.1:322201-333035 GCA_001625245.1 Calycopis cecrops
TGTTCCCAACGGTACAACTTTTTAGTTGGTTCGATTGGAATATGTTATTTTTTTATATTTGTTCCTGTTTGCACAATGACTGACTCGAAATCTTAGCTCAATCAAGCCGAGTAGGATTATTTTGTACCATTATAAGTACAAGAGGGAATGTACAAAAATCTGACAGGGCTTCTAATAAATTGGTGCTTTTGCTCATAGGACTTAGAAATTTATCTCATTGTACTTATAGGATTCTTTCGTACTACAGTTCAAGTGTGACAAGTTTTGGTATAAAATATGATAATTTAATTGCATTTCTATTCTCATCTTTTTATTCTCTTGACTTAAGCATAATTTATTAACACGCACAACATAGGATTTGAATGACAAAAATGTGAGTTTACGGTTAAAATTTTCTAAAAAAATATTAACTATCATATGCAGGAATGTAGCTGTGCCGACGTGCCGTTGGTAACGACGCCCATATTCCAACGATGCTCGTACGCAAGAAATGCGCCAAAGTACCGACTTCATGCAAGCGAGAGTTCATGATAGAAATACTAGAAATAGGCACAAACTAGATGTACCAATTCATAGAATAAGCAGTGTAAGAAATTACTTTCGGGGTCAATGTGTGCGTCAATGTCTCTACAATAAGATCCCAGAAAGCGTTCAAAAACTTTCAATCAACAGACTTAAAAAATTTGTTAAAGAACGCTTGTGTGGTAAGGGATATTACAAAGTAATAGATTTTATGACAGATACCACACCTTGGGTATAGTACCCTCCTCCTAAGCTACTTCACAACAGTACAAAAATAAATGTAAATAATTAAATTTTGTATTATATATAAAAGGAAAATATTTGTGTATATTTTAAGATAATAATTGTTTAATTCATGAGGCCCGCTGAGTTTTATTCCGCAGGTTCTTCTCAGGGCAGGGCTAGGGTTGAACCGGTGGTAGATATAATTTTTGACGTTCAAAAAGCAATTTTAATAATTCTATTTTGAATAAAAACATTTTTGTTAAGATGAGAAAGATTGACTCATTAATAGCACTATATTCTGAATTGGCAATGGACAGGCCAATCGAAAAACCGATAACGGCTGGGGAAGAAATGCTCTGTTGTGGTGAATGGTGTGTGTCCAGTGGTCCAGCTGATGATGATGATAAATTCTGTTATGTTCTCTGTTCCCTTACAAACTCTCTCAGGGTGTACCACTGTATTTCCAGCCTACACCGAGTAGTATCCCCATTCAGTGCAAATGTACATTACCTTGATAAATTAAATATATCATATAAATGGAAAAACAGATTGCTATGCTATCCTTTTCATTCATTGTTTTAATTTTGTTCATTCTTTTTCTTATTTTTTTTTGTGTATTTTTAGTTACAGTACTATGTTGTCAAAATTTAATGTACATGTCTGATTGCTAATGTATTGTTTGTGTAATGTACTTTGTTCTGAATAAAGTTTTATTCTATTCTATTCTATTCTTATGCAAATAAGGGATAATATTAAAATTGTATTTGGTTACACCAATATGTATTATTATCTGTTACTGTAACTGCACAAATTGATAAATTGAAAGTTGATGATGAAATGGATCTAACCAGTTGTTAAAGCTATAAACGTAATTTATGATATTTATCACGGAAAACAGAAACATAAAATACAAAACATGTGTATTATAAGTGTTGGCGTGAGTAACTTATATTAAGTGTTGCATGATTTCATTACATAGCGGTACTACATTATAATAAGGTTTTACTAAATGATCACATAATTTTGTCATTAACTATATTGTCTGTAGTTGCTGATTAAACAGGTTTAAGGTTCAAGATATAGTATCGGGCTACATTTTTCAGTGTCTTGAAAATTTTTTCTTGACAATTTATTCGCAAGAAACAATATTTAAGGCCTACAGTAAAAAGATAAAAATAAAATAGTTTGAAACATTGACGACCAACGTTACAATTTATGCCTAACCGTCTCTTGTGTGCCTTGTTCCTCTCCAGAAGTGTATCGTTCACACACATAGTTTCCATGTCCCCTTTTCTTTCTTTTTTGTTATCATTTGGCTGTTCTTTACAAAGGATTGAAGGATTGATTTTTTTTGGACTTTGATTAATCCTCTCGTTCACAAGTGGGCTCTCTCGTATATACCTTTTTTCTGAACTTGGATTAAAATTTCCAATCCTTATAATAACATTTATCGGTATACTCGTATTAAAAATATTTATATAAACATTTTTGATAATAAATAACAAGAGTTACTCTCTTGTTATTTCCATTTTTCTCTCTCCTTATTAACTCCATTTTTGACAGTAAAGAAGCAATCAAACGGTAAATGTAAATTTTATTTTTCGTATTTATGTAAGACGAATAGTTGCTTGTTACAATTAAATTATTGATAACTTGTGAATGATGATCAGTTTATGAAAATATAATTTACTGCAAAAAAAACATACTAATCGTTCTATTATAGTAATTAAAATAAGTCCGTAAGCATCGACGACCTTTTTTTACGCAGGGTTATACATTTAAGTATGATACCTAGGAGCCCTGGTGTCCCATAGACCTAGCTATGTCGGACTCGACACTTAGTGTAATAGCGGCAAAATCTTAAAGCCTACACAATTGGAGGGTCCTGAATCTGCAAGCAACAGGATCGCCTCAGCGAAGAAGTCAGACTTCTCTTTCTTCGGGATTGTCCGGCCGATTCTCTGAACAGTGTCTACTACGATGTGGAACAGAGCAAAAAGATCAGGTTCCCATCCGGACCCCTGGCCCTAGTACTCCAAAGGAGCACTCCACCAATGTGCAAAGCGGACCAGCCACTTTTTATAAACCACGGCGCCGGAAGGGTGTCCCTTCCCTCTGAATTAATAGAGGAATCCCCGAGTCGAGCTCTTACTCTGGCCTCTCCCAACAAATCTATCTGGTAGGGGTAGCCCTGTCCGACAGAGCCTTCAACTCTTATAGACATCTGTACAGGCTAATGTTAAGAAATTGTTTGCTTCTTCCTCATATCTGTCACAAAATGCGACAGCAACGTATATCATCAAAGGTTTAGCGAGCAAGGTATACTTCTCTAATCGAATCGTCCGAGCAAAGATTGAGGAACAGTACTAGCTTTAAAATATTATTTTATAGTAACAAAAGAGGGATAAACGAGCAATCGGAGTTTGAGAGCAAATTTGGACGACCGACGCCTATTAATCGAATCGGGCTGGCGCGGCGGGGACATAGCTCTCACTATGACTGGCAAGATATAAAGGAGGATCACGAATCTGAGTAAAAGTTGAAGGTGTCGTCTGTAATGCTGCAGTGGCCCTAAGTCGTTTTTTATAGTATAAGGGGGTAAATAAACGGATGGAGCTACTTTCATGACTACCGCCGTTCATAAAAGTTATACAGATCCTCCATGGCTACCAGCTACTTACAAACCGTACGAAACGTGACGAAAGCTGTCACTTTACGTTGATATCGTGTAAACGAAAGGTACCTCCTGGGTCTTACCAGCCCACTTCACCATGTATGTAACGCGAAACTTACTCTCACTAGTGTAGTAGTATATAAAAAATGCTCTTACCTAAGTCCTCGGCATCTTCGCTCCACTCCCCCTCCTGCGCCCAGCAAGCCGCTAGCATCACTAACAATCTTATCCACTTCACGGCACACATGGTTTACACTTTACATTATGAACTAACTTCTAAGAACGTTACTTCGTATCCATTACTTTTGCCCATCTATTTATTTGTTCCTAAGTATCAAGTGAAGATCATATTTATCGAGATTTGAACTGTGATGTATTGTAAGTACAGTTATAAGATTTGCGTATATAAACTCATTAATGTATGTTCATATAACATATAATATGTTCAGAATTTTACTGCTTATAAGTAAACACAACATGAAATAAAAGATGAAAACATAAAATAAAAAATAACTGATACCTGTGTGTACTTGGGAGTTATAAGAGTAAAACTTTTTGATGGACTAATGTAATAGAATACAAGACAATGACGGATGATTATTACAGTTTTTGCCAGTTTATCTGAATTTCTGTGTGTGTGTGAACACTAATAATGTCTACGAAGATGTAATCAAATTATGTTCGCACTAAAAAAAAAAGAAATTAAACACTGAAGAAGGCATCACAAATTTCTAAGACGTTTGTATATCGTATAACACAATAATTAAATTATCAATTATAATATTAATAATTAAATAATGACTTATATGAACAACTCAGGCAAAACTCCAAATTACGTCTCAATAAGCACAGTAACGAGTTAAGCTGGTATACTAAAACGTTTTCTGTTTCACACAATTTTTTGAGGGAGTAAGTTAAAGAAGCTATACATTTATTTCCATAAATTCTAATAGATTCAACCTTAGAAGGGAACTTAATCCCGAACGGTTATCATTTGTCATCAGATAGTCATCTAGTTGTCATCAGCAAGATATCGTTTGTCCGAATACGCCGCAGACACCCGGTTGCTCCGTTATTAATCGTAGCCTCGCCATAACTAAATTTCCAATTGGAGATTATCGGTACGGCAGGACAGCGCCTAACAGTGTTTCAGCTGTCATTTCAATCTAATAGTTATCGGGACAGGGCGACCGACATTATGTTGCCGGTTTCCTTCTGGAAGCCTATAAGGAAATTGACTTTCATTTGATTATAAGATTTCCACAACCCTAGAGACTCTTGAACCAATATTATGTTTGATTTGTAAACTTTGTCTCTTAAGGCACATCCCAAACTATTTGTTTTACACTGTTAGATGTTTACTAATGTCATTATTGAACTAGTCAGATGCTCGCTGTGGCTTGAGTTTAAGTTAATTAACAGACATTTCGGTTAGGGAGACGATTTTTTATTAGATTCTTGTAAACTCAAATTTATAATATGCTTTTATATATTTTATTATATAGCATTTGCAACAATTTTTTTTTTCAAAAGCGTGTTCTTTGTGGAAACCTTCCCACAAAAGTGAAAGCTTTATGTTGGCAACATAGATCATATTTAGACAAAATAATAAAACGGCGATTCGAATAAAATTAATGTAAAACATGCTCAGACTCGGACAACACTTCCTAGATCACATATAAAGCAAAACTTCAAATTCCAAGCGTTACAGGTAGAGTTTGTAACTGAGTGTGTAAAACTCTATATAAAAGTCAAAACTCGTGGTTTTGGCTAATTTGCTACCATCTAACTCTGGCATCACTCAAAAAATATTCTAAAAAAGTAAATACTGTGACGGTAGCTGTACAGCTAAGCAAGGGAGATCTTGGGCTATTTTACATTAATGTTTTAGTTTCTATTAATCGTCTAAAAATAATTTTCGTAAATTAGGCTTCCACTCTTTCTAAATAAATTTTAACTTTAAATTTTAAAGCAAGTATCATTACTCAAAGATCACAAATTAGTTCAGATTAATTCATTCATTTTCTAGATAGCTCTCAGAGAGCACTTCCATAGGAAAATAAAACTTTGCAAGTATATCATGTCCACTAATCTAATCGTTTTATAAGGTAAGTTCACTTTGTATACTCACCTAGGTTCCTATGATGCTACATATGAAATATGTTAAATTCCAATTATCTGTATAAAATCAGTAAAAAAACCATAACAAATTTCTACTAGTAAAGTGTAAAAATTGACACAATCCAACAAATTGTACATTTCATATAAATATTACACTGATTTGGGTAAATCTGTCAAGTTGAAGGTAAATTAATTACCCAGCAAAACCTTTAAACAAATCGTTACGCTCATAAACACATTAAAACATCGACTTCCAAGTTAAACATGTAAAGGGTCAAACGTTCAGTCCCATGTCAGAAATATAAAACTTTGACGCTTGGTTACGTTTGGTACACATGGGTAAATAATGTCTTTTAATCCATAAAAGCAGACCCTTTTCGTGGAAAAAGTTGGGAAAGAGGCTAGGAACAGTGGCGCAAAAATTTATTTTTCGATTATGTTGTACTACAACATTCGGTCAAATGGAAAGGGCAGGGAGCAAGTTTGAGTGTGTGGACATTAGATTTACGCAGTAAATTTAACAGGGGCACGTGACTTGTGGCCTTAAGTGCCAAAATTAAATAAAACGACTTTTCGTATATAATTACGTTTCAACTTCTGCTACATCGACAAAGGTTTGCGTTACCTGAACTTATTTGTGAATTTAATTAACTGAACGCAACATTCAATCTATATTTTAACGTCCTGCTTGTATTTTGCCTACGCTAATTTGAAATATAATTAGTGTGTTGTTAATTTTGACAAGTGTCAGTTTTCTCTAATTTTAGATTAAACTATCAGTTAAATTTGTAGCGAAATATTGCTTATTGACTGTATACAAATGATTTCTAACAGGTATTTAAATGATAAATATATTAATAACTTCGTGATTAATTATGCTTTACTCGTGTATTGCTGAATATCAGTATTGTTTTATCTCGTAAATGTCGTAAGTATGTATGTAATAGCTATGTAATACAAAAATTATTATGAAAATGTATCATTTTTATGATAAATAGTTTTTATACATTAAACATAAGCATTTATAAGCCCACGCATGATATTATATGATAGTAATTATCAATAAAATAGTATTCTAATTACAAACCTAACAACTAATATTTTTCACAAAATATAATTAATTTATGGATTTACATATCCGTAATTAATATTAATAACGAATTCAACATTTAACAGAAAATGTATTAAAATTATTCTGCGCAGCTGGTTTTTATCTGTGTGAGGGAGAACGGGCGTAAGAATTTGATTACATATACACAATTACATTTTTCAAAAATATGTTTTATAATTTTATTTTTTTATATAAAATAAATTTACTGCAAACATGCCTTGTATTAAAATAGATTTCTAACAACACTTGAAGTTGATAAAAATTATAAGCGATTTAAATATATTTAAGAATTTTCATAGGTTATCTTTGCTAAATTTTTTAATATGTGGGCATAACTATTTATATATACACAAGAAATATATATATTTCTTTTGTGCGTGTGTATGTCACTTAGCTTCTCCTAAACGACTGGACCGATTTTAAAGAAAATTTTTGTGTGTATTGAATGGGATTTGAGATTGGTTTAGATTCACAAATCAGCTCGGCAGATGACGCTGCACTCGGTATCTCAAATTTACAATATTTTTTTTTTTTCTTCTTCTTGGCATGAATTTACAATATTGTAGGGTAAAGAAACGAGTTGATAGTTCGGCCACATTGTTACACGTTACTATGACAACATATTTTCCACGGCAAAACATCGGCTGTCGGGACTGGGCAGCTAGTATTCTATTAAAAAGTCTGCAGTTTGTATGCTGTGCTAAAAAATCCCACAGATTATATTTATTAAGTAGTATATTAATGTGTGACTATATTTTATATTTTAATACTTTGTATAAATATTTTAATATATTAGCTATATTCATAGACTTAATAAAAAGTATAGACGGAGCGCTGTTAACAATGTAATTAAGCCAGCAAAACTACACCCATTCCTGTATATACACGGTCTCACATACACATTTGACAACCAACCTACACCCAGATCATTAGTTTGTGATAGTTCGTCAATGGAGTATGACTTCCAAATAAATAATTATTTATTACCTGAAAATGCCGAATTGTGTAGTGAAAGGCTGCAAAAATCATTCCTCGAGGAATAAAAAGCAAGAAGGACTTACATTTCATACGTAAGTAAACACAAAAATTCATATATTATTAAACCAATTTCAACAATTGTTTGACAGCTTTCAAAACGAAAATGTTGTCACTAGTAAGCGCTAAAATAGTCCCCGTTTATGGGGTTAGTTATTAATGTAGCGAAACGTAATGTAATGTAATCACTAATCACGTCCATTTACTTATTTCTATTTTTACTTTTAAAATTCACCCAATTAATGTAACGGTAAACAAGCTTTTTTTATTTAATCCTCCCTCATAAAACCTTTTTTTAAGGTTTTCTGTCCGAAATAAAAATATTAGAGAGAAGTGGATAGAAGTGATTCGAGTTAACCGAATTGAGCCATCATGGAATCCCATCATCCGCAACCTAATTTGTTCAACACATTTTGAAAGTGATGATTTTTACATCACTAAGAAGGAATCGACTTTGTCGTGTGGTACGAAATGGACATCCAAAGGTTACGAGGTTCCAATGTTTTATATTATATTGCACTAGTTGTTACCCGCGGCTTCGCTCGCGTGGTTTTTCATGATAAAAAGGATACGATGGCACTCTTTAGTCCTTCAACTATTTCCATACTAAAATAATATTTCCATAATAAGGAATTTAGAAAGTGTTTAAAACTCTGACGTTTCTGTCAAACATTTGACAGTAACAATTTCATTTGATAACTAAGGACGTACGTCATAGGTACTGTTGCATGCGCCTGTAATAATGCCATCTATAGCGCTTATTTGATTGATTTGATGGAAATATGTTTTCCACTGGAAGTTTATCGCTATAAAAAGGAGCCTATGGCACTGGCTATAGTCCTACAAATATCTCCATACTAAATATCACATCGAGCCGTTGATCTGATTTAATGTGAAAAAAAAGACAAACAAGCAAAGAAACATACATACATACAGACTTTTGCATTTACAATATTAATATGGATTCAGTAATGTAGGGCAATGAAGATTTTTGTTGAAAAGTCCTAAAATTTTCATTATTATGCATTATTTTTCTCTCTCATCGTGGCTAGTTATCGAACCTATGCCAATCCAAAAACAAAATCCATATGAATAAAAAACGTTCTTGGGTAATATCTCGTAAAACGTTTCGGAACGAAGTTATGGCACTTTAAAAATATTATTAATGCGAAAGTTTGTATGTTTGTTTGTTTATTTGTTTGTTTGTTACTCCTTCACGCAAAAACTACTGAGCCGATTTTCATGAAATTTGGCACACACGTCTAGAGTAACTTGCATTAACACAGGATTTTATCCCGAAAAAATGTTTCTATGGGATGCCATGGGATGATTTTCTATTTTCCACGGGAATTAAATTTACGTGGATGAAATCGCGGGGCGCAGCTGGTAAATAATATGTTTGCTTTTTTGTATCCATATATTATTTAAAGAACAATCCAAACTTGTTTCTTATTTCTACACTTACTCGCATCGTAGAAGGAATCGAGGTGTCGAACAACGCGACGCAGTGAATGGGTTTAAAGAAAATGCTAACGTATGTATTTACTTAGCCATTCATCATGTACGTCTTGATATATTTTGGGTAATAAGTTTTTACTACACGGCAACTCTCACTAAGCGCACACATGTTTTGCGGTTGTCAAAAAACTGGCTTCATTTCACTGTTGAGAACGCTCCGTCTATACTTTTTATTTAGTCTATGGCTATATTTTAATAAGGATTGACGACCAGCTACATTTATACCACAGTAAAATTACTACTTACCAGATATAATATTATATTGTATTTTCTACGCGGATCTCCAATTGAATATTTAATATACTTGTATTATATGAAATTTAGATATTACTACGCCTACAGGCTTATTTCTCGATAAAGTAAAGCACTTAATAATAGAAAATAAAATGAAGCCTGTATCGTGGCGAATTTTATTAAAATGAATATCATCATCAGTCGCCAGCAGTCCATTCTCCTAGATTAAGTATATATAACTAGTGCTTGATGCAATACTATCATATGTTTATTATGAATTTCTATGCTACTAGCTGCGCTCTGCTGGAAGCCATAAAGCTGAGAAAAATATAAGTTGAGGTATACTATACGACCTATTTTCATACGTAACAAATAGACACAGAAAATTTCATTTAATCGGACAAGCTGTTTCGTAAAACAGAAAACAATGTTTTTGTAAATGCTATAATATGTTTGTTATAAATTATATAACTTATGAAAGTAAATAAGTGTCTATATTTTTTTATCATTAATGACATTTTATAGCAGTAAAAACTCATCATTTACTTTTCATTTAAAATACTTCTATAATAATAAATATTCAGGCAATATAAATTCATAGTAATAAAGACAAGAGGCCCGCTGAGTTTGTTTCGCCGTTTCTTCTCAGGACAGTGCTAGGGTTGAACCGGTGAGAAATTTAATTGTTGATGTTCAAAAAGTTATTTCATTTCATTTCATTTCAACTTACAAGTATTAATTATATATTGTAGACCATTGAGTTATTATTACGTACGTAGTACATATAACTCAATGTTGTAGACATTGAAATTTGACAACTCTTAAGTTGCTACCCTATAAGTAATCAACAGTGTTACTAAGTACTGCTTCAACAACGAGTGACTGGAAACTTTAAGTAGATTTTTGTATTCAGCCATTACAAATACGCTTATCTGACCAACCTTTGTAACGCTGGAAATACTTTATGTTTTATATTGAATATAAAGGCTGAATCTTCGTTTCTTTTATCCCACCGAGTTATTTATTGCACAAGTTTGTATTTGACCGTCTCACGTATTTTATAGGGTGAACCTTACCAATTCAGATTGGATATCCCAATTTGATATATTCTATCGGGAAACCAGACTATGCGGAGTCAATTCCAGTTCTTATTCAGCTGAATGATAATATGTATTACGTATTACATGCTGCTATTGGTGGAATAAATTTATTGCGATTACAAATAAATAAATACATTTTTATATTTGCCACTAACTCTCTGATTTATTCATTTAGGCTAGCAACTTTTATCAAGTACATAATTTATTAGTTAACATATTATTATGAAAAGATATATGTAAAACTCTACTGCTTAATAGTAGTTTATGCAACTGTCATATAATGAAGGGTATTAA
>LUGF01038349.1:336736-349013 GCA_001625245.1 Calycopis cecrops
TTGGTTCCGCCGCAAACTTCCAAACGGCCGCAGAGAACAGGGAGGACGGCAACATAATACCGGATCTCCTCTTCCTTTGAGGTCCCACCACCGACGTATCCGACGGTGCGCCCCTGTTTGGTCGCGGGAGACAGGGCACGGCAACGACACACCGAGACGCTTCATCCCCGCGACCCCTCTTGGCTGCAGAAGAAAGAAAACTCCGTCCCCCGTACCCTCCTCGGACGCATCCAGAGCGGGCAAACCCACTCGTTGCGTTCCCCCTGGAATCCCTCTTGGCTTCACCGTGGTAGCGCAAGCCACGGTTACTTAGCGCCCTTACCACGACAAGATGGCGATCCGTCGAAGGCATGAAAAATAAAGCTCCTTGGTCATACTTGGTTGGATCAGTTCCAGTATAATACATTACCGCTTACTAAATTTCTTTAGATTGTTAGGCTCTAAATTATCTTAAAGCTGTTCAGGAACTTTGGTGTAGCTATATATACTTTTTAATCAACTATAAGATTAACTAATAGCCGTCTACCATTTTGGTGCAATTACAAGTTTAATTACGTTTGTAAGAGGTAGTGCCATGCTGTTTGCATTCATATAGCTGAATTGGGCATGCACGACCGGGGATATATCTCTAGCTTACTCGATACCGGCGTAAATTGACAGCTGTGCTGTCGCGTTTCGTGCGGTAAATAGCCGTTGGTCTATGGTGCTAGGAGAAAGGAGGGTAACGCATCTGTTTTACCTCTGTGCGGATGTCTGTGGGCGTCGGTAAGTACTCATAAAAATGTCTCCGACTGATCTTTTGCTACCTTATTAAAAATAAAGTAGAATTTTAAATGTAACTAATCTAATATATTTGCACTATCTAGGTAACTTTACTTCAACATAAATGCGTAAAATAAACGGAGAAAACGAATCGCCCCACTTACAAGACCTAGCCTGATCGATTTTTTCTCGCACGCCCACACGACTGGCTCCACACAATAATATGAATATTACTTCGCTAGTTTGGGACCTTCGTTGATTTAGGACAACAAGCTTTCTTGTCAATACAATGAATTCGATAAAAAGATATTTATGTACAGTCAATTGAGATCAGATATATAAGTCGTAAATCGAGTAGCTGTGATTTCACGGCGACGGCACGGGATTTAATCCTGCAATACTTATAACGTTTCCGTTACCTATTATAAGTGTATTGACAGTTTTCAGGGTCATGTAAAATGCGTTAACGCCGCGTATTGTTCGTACATATATGACATTCTGAACTTAATAGGCAATAACAGTTATCAACACTTATCAACGGTTATTTATAAAAACATACTCAATACACACAGTTACAGTTTGTTCCTGTAACATAAAATAGCAATAAAAATCGGTTCTCAAAGTACTCCATTTGAACACCAGCATAGCCCCTGACCATATTTACGATAGCGGCGGAGAATACGAATAGCCCTTAAGGGAACGGGGTTAAAGAGAGCTACGCATGTTTCTAGTATTCAATCAGAAAAAAAAAGTAATTGATAGCCACTTGCTAAACTCTGCTCATAAGCCCTCTAATATTTTATCACATGCTATATGTTCTTTTGAAATATAGCATGCTAACATAGAGCTCCAAACTATAATTAAGAACGCAACGCAAAATTATACCTACCAGTTTCAATTAAAAAGTAATTTGCATAAATTCAATATTAAACGGAAACAAAATTAACTTTGAGGGAGTATTTTGATTGGTAGAGATTTAGCAGAGTTTTCCCTAAACATTAATTAGGCTAAGAGTGATAAAGTTCTCGGACTCGTACGGCCTCGCCCGAGCCTTCGGAAATGGCCGTTTCGGACTATTATGATATTAATATTAGATATACTGGCAACAAGTAAATGTGCCATGGAATATGCGAATATAATTAGTTTTGAACTTTAACATGTATGTAGTTTGTGAATGACATCAACATCAGTGATTTTCCATTATCTGCAAGCTTCATACCAAGATACGTACCATATGACGAATATAAAAAAGAACTTTTTTTTGTATAAGAGGACAAATCAGCAATCGAGTCAATAATAAAAATAATAATGTACTCCCAGCCGATTTCGGCTACGGCGGCCGTCTCTATAGAGACGAGCCAGATGCGCAGGACATATTATTATAGTGCACAAGTATGCGCGCAGACACAAGTGCACGCTATATTCCCTCATTCTCATATTCCGATGGCACGGCAATCCGACACGACCGGTGAGAAATCAGGCGCAGGACCGACGGCTTAACGTGCTCTCCGAGGCACGGGGGTGTACCACCGCCAACTTCCTGACTCCGGACTGTTATTAGAAAACCCAATAACAATTTTTGGTCCGACCCGGGATTCGAACCCAGGACCTCACGTCTGTGGTTGAACATGCTTACCACTAGACCACGAGGCAGTCAATATCAAGACCACTGACACACTTAGGCATCGTTGCAAAGTTTATACGCGTGCGTTGCCCTCCTTCCTCCTCCCACCTCCATGCACCACTAGCTTCTTACAGACCGCACGAAACAACAGCACGGCTTTCATTACACGCTGGTATCGTGTAAGCGAGAGGTACCTCCCCTGTCGCTGCTGCCCACGATGAACGATAATATTAAGTATTATTAATATTTATATCATAAACATAATATGATATATATCCTGATTTTAGGAAAAGCGCCAAAACACCAAAAATACTGTTTTTACGTTGGGTCGCCCGATCATCCTATTGATGGATAAAACTTCTTCAATGAAAATAACACAGAACCATAAAATGATGTTCTGACGTTAGGCATAAAGTCGGAACAAGCACTAGATTAGGCCGTTCCAGGTACGGACGCGGATCTAGATCGTAAATGCCGTATTAGGTGCAAAGCCTTAAGCGATTCCGATTTTTCCGATTCCAAGTCCGATTTTTTTACGTCATCACAATATTTATAATATTTATTATAAGCCAATAAAAGATCCCATATTTCGGACGTACCCGCAACAAATCCCTTAAATCAGCTATGTACCTATATCACAAGTTCATCGGATGGACTAAGGATTATTTTTATTTCCCCAAAAGATTTATTTTCCTCAGATTAGCAATCCTCTTATTTATGCTAATGTAATTTTAATGGCACCGCCTTTTCGGCTAATTTCATTTTGTAAAAAAAGTCCGGATTTACTTTTAAATCCCGGCTTATTAAGACTATTGAGATAATTATTTAGCACCAATGATATATTTAATAGGAGAAGTTTTGTCATTTTTCTTTTCAATTACTCCCAATTGAGACCACGGACGCAGTAAAATGTGGAAGTTTTTATTTTTATTTTACTCGCGGAAGTCGATCAACAACACATTTTAGCGCCATAATGGGGTTGACAGAGAGAACCGAGTAACTCAAGTAATTACACTTAGATAGGTATATTATAATATATGTACGTAATAGTACTTCCTCCATATTCATAAGTTTCTTCGTAAATACACGCCGGTTGCGAAGACTCACACCGCCATCATGGTATGTCTGTTTTTCATTCGCAATGAAAATACAACAAACATAAGTGAATTAAGTAATAAATCATTCTACTTGTCTGCAAACATTAAGTAAAGTTACGAAGTCAATATTTCTCGACCTGAAGCCTCAGCCCAGTGATTCCCCGTCGGATATGTTTCATCCGATGAAGGTCAATTACCAATTTCATTCTCGCGCAAATCGTAATCATAATTTCATATTTATTGAGCTCGTAGATTAAAATAAATAAAGGTAACTATGGCAAGAAGTAGTGCCACACTGCATGCTTGCATGCAGTCGAATTAGACTGGCACGGCCGGGGAGGTACCTCTCGCTTACACGAGACCGGCCCGGCGTAACGTGACAGCTGCGCTGTCGCGTTTCGTGTGGTATGTAAGTAGCCGGTGGCTCATGCAGGTGGGAGGAGAAAGGAGGGCAGCGCATCTATATAGCCTCTATGCAGATGTCTTTGGGCGTGGGTAGTCCTGAAAATGGCTTTAATTGCTCGTTTGAGCCTTTATACTGTAAAAAAATAACTATGATATAACTACATAAATATCATAAGATGGAGCGACAATACGCAAAGCTGTGGGCAAGTTGTGGGCAAGGATAACCGGAGACGCCAGTGGCGTACGTTCTATGTCGCGAGGCCTATGTTCTATGTCCAACAGCGGACTGCAGTAGGCTTATGATGATTATGATGATGAAATAACTATCAATACGGATGAGCCAAGTCACGTGAGGTTGGTTCATAAAGTATTGAATCACGTATCGCGAGATGGTGTAGTGGTAAGTCAACACGCTCTTGTTTTAGTCACGAAGCCTATGATCGGGAAATTCGAAAAGAAATTCTCTTTGGAAATGTTCTAACACGAACAAATACTACTACTACACTGAAATTGAGTCAGGGTAATGCCATGCCATTCCTGAATTGAGCCACTACGAGGTAATTGTCGTTCACTTGGTAGCCGTAAAGTGACAGCTATGACGCATTTTGTGCGATCTGTGAGTTTCCGATGGCGTATTGAAGGAGAACAATAGAAATGAGAAACGCATCGTCGTACGGATGTCTTCGGTATCCATGAAAAGGGTTTAACTACATATACTTATATGTCCGCTTATAGTGTAAAAAGTTCTGGTAATGGTTTTTATCATCGAAAGTCGAAAAAACAACAAACGCAGCGTGCTTTCGATTAATAAATAACATTATCTATTATTATTACGACAATTATTATTAGGGTATGGGATGATTATTGAGCCCTTTGGTTGTTTTATAACACATAAAAATAAGTTCATAATTTGTGTTACTCTTAAAATGATTGAATATTTTATGGCGTCTCAATCACTTTAATCATATTTGCGATGGAAAATATGTAATTTTAATAAAAACCTTTTTTCAATGAAACTTCGATATGTTTCAGAATTCATCTGATGTGCAAAGATTCAATTTTTTACATGTAATTGTATTTTTTAATATGTTTTTTGTGACTTTATGTTTGTATACGAGTGAGTATTTTTTCGATTGAGACTCGAATTTGAATTATGAGAATTATGATAAAAGAAAGATTATCACGGCAACCGTAAGCTACTCGTATAATTATCTAGACATTGCATGAAAAAAAAAATAAAGCTTACAGCGCCATATTGTGATTGTTATTATAAAATGAAAACTACAACCCCCAGACGTTCTAGTTTTCATTTTATAAAACAAAACCTATAGGAAATATATTTCGTATCGTAAACATACAAAGTGAAAATCTATTTCAATCCCCCATTCAAAATATAAATAAAAAGTTTGTAGTCTCCGTAGATGAGTTATTTTCCATCCCGTATATGCCCATATTTCCATTGTGTATTTTTTTATATAGTTAGTAGTATTTTTAATTTTTTTAGTACAATTTATAAAAAATATACGCATACCTATATAAAAGTTTTTGACTCGCACGTCGCACTGTATGTCATTAACCAGACAATCAAAATCATCACTGTTGATGTTGCCGCTATAACAACAAATTATAAATATTGGTAAATTATAATTATATCACTTAAAAAAACCATTATAAAATCAATTTTGTAAATCATGTTACATGTATTTTGAAAATATTTTTAATGCATACTAATATTATTGTACCTCATTATTGCTTGTAATGTAAAATTTTCTTTTCTGTAGTCTTGTTTTAACTGTTAGTACAAAGAATTGTAAAATTGAATTAAATAAATAAATAAATAAATTAGAAAACGTTTCACAGACAATGCAATTCCCTCGGGGTGCGAATCCGAGTCGGAGTTGGCCGTTTTTTGAAGTAGACGAGAATATATTATACAATAGCCATGCTCAGTGCTCACCCTTGCGTTTGTGGTTGAGCGGGCTGGGGTCGAAGGGGTGAAGATTGTAATGATAAGTTAATGTGCCACGTGTTTATTCTAACAGTTCACGCATTTCATATTTATAGTTTGTTATTTGAGCGTTTGGATTTTTTTTTAACGGGCTTTGGCCCACCACTCGTTCCCACCGCTGCTACTCCTGTGTCGCCAGAATCGACAGCGGCAACCACACTTGACCCTTTGATATGATCGCAGGGAGCCCGAGGGAAAAGCTAAATCTGCCGTGGGACCCGCAACGAATTTAATCAGAAGAAAGTAGGAGGAGTAGGAAGTAATTCCGATTTCCCTCCCTAATAAAGCGGGAGACAGTACAAGATTGCAATGACTTAAATAAGTCAAGAAGTGGAGAGAGCAGCCAGGTGAAGCCCGGCTACTAGGTATGCAATGCGTTTGGAATGTAATCTTACGTCAAAGATAAATAAATTAAGTCTGAATTCACGTTGCACGGAAGACGATTACGTACACTATGTACCTAATATTGAACTAAGCCGTTCAACTTATGAACCTCTGTTCATAGTTTCAACACTCGAGGCGCAATTCCGACCTCTGTACTTTATAAGATTAAATTAGATTTCCTTCAAGATCCTCAAAAAGGGAGTATAAGCTTATTAGTCCCATGGGTTACAAAGGGCCAGTTGTGCTTTAACGTAATGTAAAGGATAATGTTTAGAGAACTATAGAAATATAAAAGCATTAGTAAGTATAATTAGGGTTCCGTACCCAAAGGGTAAAAACCGGACCCTATTACTAAGGCTCCGACGTCCGTCCGTCCGTCCGTCTGTCACCAGGCAGTATCTCATGAACTATGATAATTAGACAGTTGAAATTTTCACAGATGGTGTATTTCTGTTGCCGCTATAACAACAAATACTAAAAAATTAAATAATATGAATGTTTAAGGGGGCCCCCATACAATAAACGTGATTTTTTTGCTCCCATACAAAAGATAAGCTCCCGTTTTCGTAGATAATGCTACGGAACCCTTCGTGCGCGAGTCCGACTCGCACTTGGCTTGTTTTATATAATTGTATTCTGACTATGAGATGTCCTCCACACATGGCTATTCTATCCAGCACAGGCCACCAGTTTACCACTTACTCTAATATTCTTAATAAGAAGTACTGCAATGAATTGCAGGCGAATTAGACCAGCAAGAGCGGGGATCCCTCGTTTACATGATATGGCCATGGCTAGATAAAAAGGCGATCATCGGTATATTAAAAAAAAACTATAATAAAGTGTGTCTATGATGTACTTATAGTTCTGTGGGCTTGTGAGATGCGAGTATCGCGTGGGAAGATGGGGTGAAGGAAAGCATCGCGTGTACATAACCGTAGAGATGTTAGTGGGCGTCAATTAGCATGTGGCTCCGATTGCCAGCCTGTGCTATAAAAACACTCAATGTTTTTGTATCAAAGCAACAGAGTACTCCAAATATTAATTTCATGAAGCAAGGGAATGTTAATGAAAATCGGAATCCGTAGAAACGTTTCGCAATTTCGTATTTATTTAGTCCGACATTAATTTAATTTACGTTATTTTACGCTTAGTATGTATTTCAATAACTAACGTGGAGGACTGCTGACGTCATAGACGTGCGCATCGTAGGATTACTACGTGTGGTTTACTATCAACTTTATATAATAGACTATTTATTTGTATTGTATTTTTATATTATGCTAAAATTCAATCTATATACATAAAAATGTTTGTCTGTACGTTCTTTATAGAATCGTAAGCTATGCATTTGATCATATTGTGATTATATTTGGCAAAGTTGTTGTGTATGAGCCCACGAAGGTTCCAGAGTTAGGATTTTTTAAATTTCATCCCATGAAATAGGGGAACATGAAACCGCGGGGTACCACTAGTTTTTTTATAAAAGCAGAAGTTACTATAATAAATTGGCTCTAAGTTATTGACACTACTTTCGAACGTATATTCGTAGCGATACTTTCGTTGTTTGCTTTATCTGATAGAAAAAGCGAGATACAGGAGACATACGGGAGACAAACGAATGGACAGATGGACACACGGACAGCAAAGTGAATAATAAAAAATGGAGTTATATTTTTCATTTGAGACCCAAAAAACCACTAGATATTACTAGAGAGTCTAGCTTTGGAATTTTTCAGTGGTTTATATGTTGTATTTTCTACGCAGCCTCAATTTCTAGTAGAGGGCCATGGGAAATTGATGGAAACATTCTGGCAATGAGTCAGCACAGATGATTTCTGTCCGACTGCAAGATCTCAAACGGTCGGTAGTTCTTAGATTCTCAATCTGTACAATAAATACTTTGGTAATATAGAAGTATAAAAAAGAAATCTTAAACTTCATTTCCGAGTTGTCAAAAGTCTCAAAGCGAATAATTTTGCTACTAAATGTAACAACAGTTATGGAACTCTTTGAAGTTCTGATCTTTCACGGGTTCTTTAAATCCTCCACACACACACAAAGAAAAACTCACGCAAGAATCCACGGGAGTGTGCAGCTACGCACGCACACATTCATACATATATCATTCTGGAAATGCTTGTATAAATTACTTCCTGAGACCACCACTAATTAAATTATATGACTGGTATGAAAATAAAACGCTTCGAAATTTGTTTTTCTTTTATGATTTATATTAAAACAGAAATAAAGTTTATTTTTTTTATGGTATAAGGTGGCAAACGAGCAGTTAGAGTCATTTATTGACTACCGACGCCCATAGACATCCGCACGGAGGATATACAGATGCTCTGTCCTCTTTTCTCCTCCCATCTCCACGAGGCACAAGCTACTTACACAGCGCACGAAACGCGACAGCACAGCTGTTACTTTACCCCGGTTTCGTGTAAGCGAGAGGTACCTCCCCGGTCGTGCCGACCCAATTCGTGCAGAGTGAAAAAGTCCGTTCATATATTGTCTTATTCACATGCCATTGGCAGCGCGGCACGCGTTTTTTTATCCTATTAATATTATATACATGCGAAAGTTTGTATGTTAGTTTGTTTGTTTGTTACTCCTCCTCCTCCTCCTTTGCAAAAACTACAGCACCGATTTTCACGAAATTTAGCAAACATATAGAGAGTAACATGGATTAACACATAGAATAGTTTTTATCCCGAAGAAATGATTTTCCACGGGATCGAAATTTACGCGGGCGAAACCGCGGGGCGCAGTTAGTTTTATATAATAAAACTAATACTAAATATAACAACAGAAATATGTATTCATTAACTATTGAGTTTTTGTTGTACAATATCCTATTAAAGGATAACGTTTTAACAGCTTAGCTCAGCGGCATGAAAATGTTGATGGCTTTTAATTATAGTTCAGGTACTATTTGCTTTTAATTGCTACATCCTACATGTATTTTTGAAACAATAAATATTTTTTATTTTAAATGTTTTTGAAGCTAATACAACAATTGGAAACAAAGAAAATCAAATATTTTAAATGTGTAATCATATTAATATTATTTTACCTGTGAAAAGTGTTGTTACCTATTCTAAACTTACACGGGTGAAACCAACTAGTATTCTTTAAATATTATATTTTTTTATATAAACAGAGCCATCGAATAATTAGAATCAGAGTAGCACTTTTTCTTAACAATGTGTATGTGTGTAATGTGTAATAATCTGTATTTTTAATTTCTATATTTATACTTTCCATATTCGTAAAACAATATAATTTGAACTTTAACATTCTATTAGCTGTATTGAGTTTATAATGATTGATTTAATGACTCCGTCTATTAAAATACTCTTTCTACAACATAAAAATATACTACATATTTTTACGATGTAGAAAAAGAAGTTTTAAGAATAAGTATTGATATATAACAATGACGATCAATTTACTATAATCCCAGATTTTTTATTTTATTTACTCTTCATCACACACACATATATAACGAAAATTAGTAAGAAACAAGTACAACTAACTTAAAAAAGAAAATTAGTTTTATTTGTTTAACCAATATAAAAATAACAGCATTTAAAAATATTTCTTTTTTAATTCCTATTTAAATTTTATCATTGTATAAAAGCGTGTATGTATATTATACAATAAACGATATTTAATTACCTCATCCAAAATATATTATGACCAGAAATCTTTTTTGTTGTGAAGAAAAGAGATTTCAAACCATACAAAAAACATCTGCATGTTATCCAAAAGACTATTGACAGATAAAATAAGTGTTCGTACTCATTGACTAGTAGAATATTACCCCGACTATTAAGTAAATGTTCAAAACAACATACGAGTATACAAATCATTTGCTGAACTTAAATTTGCTGACGCCTGCGCACATTTCATATGAAACGAGCTACACATATAAATTTGAAACTGATTTTTTAAGTGGTATAAATAGTATATTGTAATAGTAGTTAGTAGTTGTGTAAATATTGGCTATACCAGTATATCATCTATGTGTTAAACCACGCGTTTGGAAAAGGCTTTGACCTTAGGTTTTGACACACAACAGAATAAAAAACAGACAGACATCATCATGATCTTATAAGGATACAATCCTTTCACGGCAAAAAACCTAAAAACGAAACCAAATATAAGTTTAAGTATAAAAAAACCTAATATAGCCTGGGCAGTAATAGTGATATCAGAATGAATTGACGTAATTTCTCCAATCGATCGGGCAATCGGGCGACCCAACCTGGAAATAAATTGTTTTCGTCCTTTGAAGTTGTGTACATTGTTTAGCCACATAATGATTAAGTGATAAATCTAGTCTTCACCAAAAGCTAGTAGAGTAATACAGTAATAAGCTAGTAAGAATTATTGTAATATTGTATTTGAATTGGGCCGGCACGGTCGGGAAGTAATTTCTCGCTCACATGATGTGACAAAATATGCACTGTGCCATTTCGTGGGCAGTCTAAGTTTTCGGTGGTCCATTGAGGGGTATGGATGTAAAAAGGCAATGCGTCTGTGTAACCTCTATACGACTGTCTATGGGAGTCTTACGCTATTTAACATACATAGGTACAAAATTTCTACTTTGTGCAAACTAGGTACTACTTTTATATACAATTCTATAGATTCTATAGAAACACTATTTAAATTTTGTACTGTTAAAAGAAATTTAATAATCCCAATAACACTATTTAATTCTACCATGAACTCCAAAACGGGACGACCCTATGGTTAAACATACACCTCACAATTGTCTAAAAAAATCCCTTTTTCTTTGTTGACCCAGGGGAATACATTTTACGTATGATATCCAGGAGCCCGGGTGGCTCCTAAACCTAAGTCGGACTCGACACTTGGGGGTGCAATACCGAGGAAACCCCTGCCTTCAGCCGCTATAGTTGGATGGTCCCCTACGACGTCAGAATAATGCAGTTGGCAGGTATCTAAAAAGATCCATGTTACTTCTGGATTACGAGTCAGTCAAAACATAGCCAGCCGCTTGCTGAAGTTCAATTATCTTATTCTTAAGTCATATTATTAACAATTGCAAATATATTTTTGTTGTATAACTTTTAATTTTTTTGTAGTATAGTAGGGAGAACGAGCAGTCCAAGCTTATTGACTATCGACGCTCGCCAACACCGCATAGTTGTACTGCTGCGCTGCCCTCCTTAATCCTTCTTGTGGGCCAGTGGAAACTCACACACCCCACGAAACACGACAGCAATCTTTCACTCCGGTATTGTGTGAGCTAGAGGTATACCGTGCCGGCCCAAATGCAGCGTGGCACTACCTCTTACAAATTTACAATGGCAGAGAATAGGGCATTCAACTATTAAAACAAATCTATATCTATACTATATAATAAATCTGTAGAAGGGTAAATTCTGTACATTTAAAATATTGAAAAAATAATTAGCAGTGGCTGCTACTGGATCGATACCAAACCCAAATATGCGATTAAAAAAATTTTTGTCTGTCTGTCTGTATGTTCAGGCATCACGTGAAAACTAACGGTTCGATTTCGATGAAACTTGGTATAATTATACCTTATTATCCCGGGCATAAAATGGGGTACTTTTTATAAAAATACGTAGAAAAAAAATAAATCCATCCACGCGAAGACCGACATCCGCGCGGACGGAGTCGCGGGCGGAAGCTGGTGTTTAATAAGTTAGTAAGTATTTTGTCATACTATTATAAATAATCAAGTAATATTAAGTATTATAGTTACGGGCTACTGCAAAAAACACACCACACCTTTTTTTATTATATAAGGGGACAAACGAATAATCGGAGCCATTTTCATGACCGACGCCCATAAACATCCGCATAGAGGATATACAGATGCGGTACCTTCCATGCTCTGTCTACCTTCATGGGCCACCTAACACTTACACACCGCACGAAACGACGACAGCACAGCTGTCACTTCAAGCCGCTATCGTGTAAGCGAGAGGTACC
>LUGF01038349.1:349748-368814 GCA_001625245.1 Calycopis cecrops
ATGAAACTTGGTATAATTATACCTTATTATCCTGGGCATAAAATGGGGTACTTTTTATAAAAATACGTAGAAAAAAAATAAATCCATCCACGCGAAGACCGACATCCGCGCGGACGGAGTCGCGGGCGGAAGCTAGTGTTTGATAAGTTAGTAAGTATTTTGTCATACTATTATAAATAATCAAGTAATATTAAGTATTATAGTTACGCCCTACTGCAAAAAACACACCACACCTTTTTTTATTATATAAGGGGACAAACGAATAATCGGAGCCATTTTCATGACCGATGCCCATAAACATCCGCATAGAGGAAATACAGATGCGGTACCTTCCATGCTCTGTCTACCTTCATGGGCCACCTGACACTTACACACCGCACGAAACGACGACAGCACAGCTGTCACTTCAAGCAGCTGTCGTGTAAGCGAGAGGTACCTCCCCGGTCGTGCCAGCCCAATTCAGCTACAGGCATGCATGCAGCGTGACTCTTACAATATTATTATAACCTCAAGGGGAGCAAAATATTCCTAATTGGTCTTAAATGCTACTAATTTAGTATTAATTACCATAAGTCTAAAAATAATATACAATCTCTTCTAATAATCCTATTAAATTCCTTTTAATATGGTACAGGCAATTATAATCGCCTTAATTGATTCGTCTAAGCTTATAAATGCCTTTTTATTAGTGACCGAGCAAAGTAGCGGTAAGCCACTTATGCCGCTCGACGCTCACATTTTCAGAGTTTTTGGGGACTAATGAAAAATCGTAACCACTACTAGCCTTATTTAATAAACAAAGATTCACTAGAATCTCTCAAATTTGTTAATAATAAACACCAACTCTCTTATTAAAAAAACCGGCCAAGTGCGAGTCCGACTCGCACACCGAGGGTTCCGTATGAATGGGAAGAACATTCCAAACGTAATGCATGATTTTCAAGACCTTTTTCTCTAAAACGCGTGAAAGGATTAAGCTGAAATTTTTGTCAAATACGAAGGTCAGTTACGTCTTGATGCCTTGAAAAAATCACACTTCTAAGTTACCGAAATAAAAAGTTATAGCCAATTATGCACAAATTTTGTATGAAAACGTACTTTGTCGAAAACCTAAAATAATCAGGTACTTTCCGTTGACCTGGAGTTGTAAAATTTGGCAAGAAGTAAGAACTTATAGCACATAATATATAAGAATAAATCTGAAAACTAGTAAAGCGGCACACATTTTTATCAGGCGAATTAGTTATAAGTTGATAATGATTTTTCCAATGATCTACATATAATTTACTAGTTTCAGATTTATTCCTATATATGTGCTATAAGTTCTTACTTCTTGCCAAATTTTACAACTCCAGGTAAACGGGAAGTACCCGTAAATTTTAGCTTTTCGACAAAGTACGTTTTCATACAAAATTTGTGCATAATTGGCTATAACTTTTTATTTCGTTAACTTAGAAGTGTGATTTTTTCAAGGCATCAAGACGTAACTGACCTTCGTATTTGACAAAAATTTCAGCTTAATTCTTTCACGCGTTTTAGAGAAAAAGATCTTGACAGACGTACAGACAGACGGACAACAAAGCGATCCTGTAAGGGTTCCGTTTTTTCTCTTTGAGATACGGAACCCTAAAAACATAGGTTAACTTTATCCAAGCATTAACCTAGTATTAAACTCACATCTGTCAAATTCTATATTATGAAACACATAAAAAGAATAAAGTTTTAAGTTAGTTGTCAGTTTAATACTAGATCAATGCTTGGATAATAAATAATCTATGTTTATTAATAAGTGGAATAAACTCTAATGAATTTGACAGATACTAGTTTAATCCATGGAGTAAGGTTAATATATGTTTATTAATGTGGTTGTTGGTGTTTACTGATGCCCTTTCACTACGACGTAGTTAATAGTTAAGTAGGTACGTTGCTCCAGCCATCCCATTCATCCCAATGAGGTACTCAAACCGCACAGTTTCGTGTAAGCAGGAGGTAGTTCCAGAAGTCCTCAGAAGTCATTCCAGCCCGATTCGGTTGTAATGTGTAATGAAGTGCCCTTGGCACTGCTACTGGCAGAAGTTCGCAGTATTGTTGGGATCGTCCCTCAATCAGAATTCCTGTGCCCTCTCTACTCTCATCTAGAACTCTTACAAATATTTCCGAATCACTTCAGGCTTTGAACCAACTAAGCATCGATCACGGCGCAGACAAAGGAAGGAAAAAGAATACTTTTTTATATAGGGAGCAAAAAAACAGTCGGAGCCATTTTCATTACCATCGAAGCCTGTAGCCATCCGCATAGGTTATGCAGATGAGTTGCCCTCCTTCCTTCTTCTACCTCCAAGGCAACACACCGCACGAAACGCGACAGCACAGCTATCACTCTACGCCGGTATCGTGTAATCGAGAACTACCTCCTCGGTCGTGCCGGCCCATACCAGTTACATGCATGTATGCAGAGTAGCATTACCTCTTACTAAAGATAAAAAAGATCCTATGATATAATAATCTTCTACTTTTTTTTATTCTACCACGCAACATTGCGGATTTCGATGAAATTTAGCACAGACATAGAGACAGGTATACCCATCGTCAGCTACCGTAAAAATATGTACCGTTCTCTTGATATTGATGAGGAAAAACCCCGTGGTGTAGCCAGTAATTGTACGAATTTCTTAAAATAATTTTCTGGCTTCTTTTAAAATAAGGCTGCCTTCAAAACAAGAAACGGTAGTTCATGCTCCCTCCGCAACTTTCTCAAACGACAAACGACTACTTCGCACATATTATTATTCACACTCACTATGCTTAAGTTGCAATTATAAAAAAAAAAAATTCAGATAACTAATCACATAACATTTGAGGCAAAAAAACTGTTTTAAAACTTTATTTTTCAGGTTCTAGTTTTTTTTTATTCACCTGCATTTGAACTGTCTGTGTCTGTAATAAACATAAAATATTGTGCGTGAAGCCAAGCCAACGCCAAGCTTTAAAAGTACTCTACGAACGTAAATTTAAAAAAAACTAATGATTGAAATGACAACTATTAAAGGAAAATCAAATATAGTTATATTAATCATACTAATATTATAAATGCGAATGTAAGTTTGTTTGTTACCCTTTCACGCGAAAACTGCTCAACCGATCATCATGAAATTTTGTACACATGTTCTTGGAGGTATTAGAAGTAACATAGGATAGCTTTTATCCCGAAAAAATGTTCCTGAGGGATGCCATGGAATGATTTTCCACGATATCGAAATTTACGCGGGCGAAGCCGCGGGGCGCAGCTAGTAGAGTATATAAATTTACTAACATGTTTTAAAGTTACGATTAATAACGATTAATAAATGTTTTTTTTTGTTATGTAAAGCTACCAGTTAATGACATAGGTCATAAATCATTTCGTAAAATGTTATGGTCAGAACAAATAATAAATATTTTACAAATTTCTTCCTTACTGTATTTTTTATCTTCAAAATTATATTATAATTGTAATAAGGGCGTAAAATATCAAAGTTTGTTGTTTGTATAACTCGCTTTAATTATTATATTTTTAAACATTTAAATTATTTTTAATGTAAGGAGTTATCATTAACATTATATAAATACCATTTTAATTTGTAATCAATAAAAATTTGATAATTCATAACAATATTTAAATACTTACAAAATATCACAGCCTACAAATTAAAATTTCAAATACACACGAGTATTCAATACTAACCCTACGATTGCAGATTTATAATTTTTGACATGTTAATTTAATCACCATACAAAACAGTAATTAATGAATATTCGTTTTCATCACAATACACATTTAAAAACCCGTTTACAGGCGCACGTAAGCAAGGCGTCCCGGCGAACCACAGCCAGTCGCCTCGACCTTCTACCGAGCACTGATTCGGCATTGGACGTTGTTTTCCAAAGGTGAGGATTTCGTGAACACCCGGCAGGGTTTCGGCAATCTTCGTTATTCATCTCGTTTCGATTGTAGGAAAAGAATGTTATATTTCACGAAGTACATTATATTTCATTGAAAAACATCCATAATACATAAAATGAATATCGATATCGTAAAAAGCTTTATTCATTATGATTGTACCTTGTACTAAGGATTACATCCATTCTAGGCATTTTTGTATAGAAGAAACTTTGTATAAAGATTAGCCAATATATTTTATATTAGCTAACTCTTAGCTGGTTTCAAAACACAATTAAGTACGATACCTAAAATGTGTTATTTTATAGCCTATTTTGGCGAAAATGTATACTGAGCCTTTTGGTGGTCGATGCTTTTAGATATTAGCATAATTGATAGATCCGATTCTTTCCTCCTTCTCTCTCTTCCACGAACCGCACGAAACGCGACATCATCGCTGGCACTTAGGAGCTAATCATGTGAGCGCGAGGTCCTGTCAAATCAGCTGCATAGCTATCATGGCACCTTTTAAAATATGATTTGATCAAACACATATTTAATGGAGTCAATGTCACCCTCATATCATCAGCCTCTGTCCGCACGTCGCTGGAGACACACCTCTGTCACTGTTCCCCCGCCTCTCAGATGATTCTCCGACCCGTTTGAAGATCGATCAACGATTTTTCGAAACGTTTTGTATTTTTCACTTAAATTTTCAACGACATTAATAAAAATATATAATTTTACAAAATTAGACGTGGAGGTTTTTGCTGGTAAAAGTAATTATTTTAAGAAGTTGTTAATTTTTCTAACAGTAATTAAGTAAACCAAATGTAGATAAAATATTTTACTAAAATATGTAGATGTAGAAAATATAAATGTAGAAAAAACAATATCACAATGTAGATCAGAGAGAAATACTCTGTTATGAACACTCTTTAATATAAAAACAGTATTTGTACTTATTTAATTATAATAATTATATAATTCAAAAGGTATTAACGCAATGTTTACTTAACAACATTACTCCATAAATTAACAACATTTATTCATTAATATTATTAAATATAAACAGACAGTCGTGTAATTGGTTTTTTACTACACGGGCCATACCAAAGTAAATATGGTTATGTACAAAATGAATTGGTTCATTTAACCAGACCGATACTGAGTTGAAGCCCGACTGTGACGAAGCTCGCTAAAGAGAATATGTTTGACCAGAATATGAATAAGTTTGTCTGTTTCAGTCTTTCCTCGTAACTACTAAATGGTTCAACCGATTTTGATAGTTAGATAGACGGTATATTCTGTGAGTTTAAAAAAAATATTTCTCAATCGTATCGAGTGGGTACCTACTATCAAACTGTAGGATTTTTAATAAGGATTCGAAAGATATATAAAACTTGTAGTGTAATAGAATCAGCTGCCCCCCTCGGTATTTCCGGACCGATACGACCTAGGGATCTTCAAGAAAAGAGCTTATTCTTTCCTCAAAGGTCGGCAACGCATCTGTTAGACCTCTGGTGTTACGGATGTCTGTGGGCGTTGGTGTTCACTTTACATCAGGTGACCTAACTGCTCGTTTGCCTCCTATGCTATTAAGAAAAAAAAAAGCTAAAAAATAAAAAAAATCATAAAACTATTAAAAAGAATAAAGAAAAACTAAAAAAAGCTGCTTAAAATAGTTAAAAACTGAAAATAAATATCTTTATTGGCCACAAGGCTGGATATTAGCCGCTTCTACTATCGGGACGCGTCAGTCAGGGTCTTTTCTTTTAATTTTCATTATTAAAAAGAAAATATTTATTTA
Source organism: Calycopis cecrops (assembly GCA_001625245.1). Lineage (NCBI taxonomy): Eukaryota > Metazoa > Arthropoda > Insecta > Lepidoptera > Lycaenidae > Calycopis > Calycopis cecrops. Next base: position 355,478 of record LUGF01038349.1, read on the forward strand.
CTTCTTTCTGCACAGATTTCTGATTATGTTTATCACTTTCGACAAATCATTCCAATTCTTAACTTACAAAACTCGAAAAAAACGATATGATTGAGACATTTTTAAGGTATCCATGGTAGCTGTCCAGCTCCATCAATAATCGTACGATGTCACCAAATGTGGATGTCACCAAAGTCAAGACCGTCACTATCTTGATATCTATCTATCTCGATCTAAAGTCCTTATCAAGGGAAAATTAAACCAGCACTTACGTTTGGGTTCCGTTATTATATTTCAGAGTTCCCGTAAGCACCTATCAGTTCACCATCAGACTGTAAATCTTAGGCGTGAAGTCCTTGTCAAAACAATTCAAATAAACTAAAAAAGGTATGTTTTTTTTGTAACGGGCTTGGCCCAGCCCTTGTTCCCACCGCTGCTACTAATGTTGCCAGGAGCGACAGCGGCGACCACAACGACCCTTTGATATGCTCTCAGAGAGTCTGAGACAAAAGCTATAGCTGTCTTGCGACCGTAATGAAATTATACAGAAGAAAATAGGAGGAGTAAGAAGTTATTCCATTTTCCTTCCCCTCCTTTCCTTCCTCCCCCCAGAAAAGAGAGAGAGAAAGAGAGGCAAATTAGGCCCAGCTTCTTTACACTACGGAGACATTAATTTCTATTTAAAAAAATACTATTAATTAATTATAATAAAAGATAAAAGCTTGTAATAAAAATGGCATATTATAATGCTTCAAGTGAAAGTCAAAAGAAGTCCTTGTTTGCTCCTGCCTCATCAAATCAACCACAAATGTACAATTTAACATTGTACACCCATGGAACAAAGGAATAATTTTGAAAATCGGCCCATAGCTGACTACGTAATCAAGTAACATACATACAAAAGGAAAAACAAACAAAAACTCAAATTTAAAACCTTCTTTTCCTAAGTCGATTAAAAACCCAATTGTCACTCTTCCGAGCAGCATCCTAAAAAGCAAAAAACAACTTGTCACGTCATAATGTTTAATGATTATTATTTTAAGAGCGTGAAGGGTGGTTTTTGGCAATGTTCAAGCGTGCTTCATAAAGATACGTAATCTAAACACTCCACGGGTTCACAATCGTTGTTAAGCATTATGATGTGAAAAGTATTTTTATTTACTTTTTTGGGTGCTTCTTATTTAGGTTTTACAATAATTATTATAAAGCTACACGAATAGTAGTATCGGCTTGGAACAAACGGACAATCGGACAGTTGGTCTGCTGTCTATAAAAAAGGAAGAGAATACTTCTTATTAGGTATTTTTAGGTACGACAAATGCAGATTGTACCACTTTTTATTATGCTATCCAAAGGACGGTAAAGTTATCCTAGTATCGCTACATACTATAAAACAAAGTCGCTTTCCGCCGTCTGCGTGTTACATACACTTACTTAGATCTTGTAAATTACGCGATTGACGATTTTGATGAAGTTTTTTTTAATAGATCTAAGAGGAAGGTTTACATGTATTAAACTTCATTTTTACAGGCCAAACAGCGGGCGGAAGCTAGTATGAGTATATGCATGAAAATGTATGTTACCTATAGACCTGATTCTCATTTTTTTTTAAACATTTATATGTATTGCATTTGTCTTCATAGATAACGTGAATGATACTGGGTTCATTAAAGCAGCTAGTAACCAATTATTGTGTTTTTTATTTTAATGCTGTGTTATTAAAAACTAAAAACCTTTTAGTTAAGTTACGCGGATATCGTTTCTAAACTAAATGGTAAAGTAAACTTAACGTTGAAATGATCTAAGCCATGGTAAAGTATTAACTAAGCATTACCTGTTTTCCATTTTTAAATCCTTAACCGATTTTTCGATGCGACAGAACACATTATGTTAAATTTACGAAGGTTCACCTCAAAGTGAACCTCAATACCGGGACATTTTGTAGCTGAACCAGGACACCCGGGTCAAACCGCCGACACGGCTGTTCCGGGACGGATAACCCTTTTTAATTCAATAAGGAACCGGTAACAGATCTCAATGGGTCACGTGCCAAACACAAAAACATAAAGCCGTGTTGTTTATTGAATAGTATTATTTTATTATCCCTAATAAATCTATATATAAACCGAAGGCCACAATTTTGCCAAAAAACACCAGGCTTGAGCCAAAGGTTTAGCTACAGAAGTTCTGATCTGTAGTAGTCATTCAGACTTTTACAAAATAGCTAATTTTGAAAAAAAAATAATAGCGCCATAAAAAATCAGTTAAAGCCTCGTCGAGACCGATTCGGAATTGACCGTTTGATTATCTATTATATTTTAATTTCCAATTTAAATTAAATTTAAAATTGTTAATATGTAGGTAGGAGCTGTTGGTGTTCCAAGTTAAATAAATAAATAAACAAAATAAAATAATCAGTATTTTAACATTTATTTATTTATTTAAAGTTACATAAAACAGTTGCACACCAATTAATTTACAGAACTTGCTTAAAAAAAGAACATAATTAATATTACATAACATATTTTCAAATATAATTAAAAATACAATCTATTTTCTATACATCTTTGACTAATTCATAATTTAATATACTATTATAAGCCCGATCAAAATTTAATTAATCATTATTGATAAATTAGCCCATAATCCGTTATGGGCTAATTTATCAATAAGTGATTAATCAAATACATATCAGGAGCTTAATTTTGCTAATTGCTTAACGACTAAACCGTAGCAAATGTAGCAACTTTAATATATTTTTTATTAGTAATTAATTAATAAAAAAAAATAAATGGGCATGTGTTAAATGAGCAGTCGACCTTTTATGACTGGCTTCTCCTAAATATATCATCATTATCATTGCCATACAGAAGTATTGATCTTCTTTCCACTCTTAAGAAGTTGGTGTCTTGCAAGCGATAACTCGATTCGGTTGCAATGTAGCATAACAACTTTTATTAGCTACAAAATGTTCGTTATTTAAATGAAATTGAAAAAATTCAATCTATTTGCACTATTCATTCTACTGAAATGTATGTGTTGAAGGCTTAAGATATTAGTGTGTGGGTTTTTTATAGTATGAGGGACAAACGAGCAATCGGAGTAATTTTAATGACTACCTACAACCATATACATCAGCATAAGGCTATACCGATACATTATGGCTGCTTGCATGCAGACGTATTGGGCCGGCACGATCGGGGAGGTACCTCTCGCTTACACGAGACCGGCGGCGTACCACTGTACGCCGCCGGTCTCGTGCGCTGAGCTGTCGCGTTTCGTGCGGTGTGTAAGTAGCTGGTGGCCCGTGGGGCTGGGAGCAGAAAGGAAGGCAGGATCTGTATAGCTTCTATGCGGATGCCTGTGGGCGTTGGTAGTCATAAAAATGGCTCCGACTACTCTTTTGCCCCCCTATACCATAAAGAAAAAGAAAAAATAAAACCCTCCTCCATGGGCTACCAGATACTTACATGCCGCACGAAACGCTACAGCTAAAGTATCAATTTATGGTATCGAGTAGGCGAAAAAAATGACAGGTGGTGCCGACTTTTTAATTTTCCAATAATCGGCAATGGCATAAATTTCTCATATTAATTTCGGGAACCTTTGAAATAAAAGTTACAGTTTATCTGCCACTTAAGTTCATAATAGGCTAATCGGGACTTTAATATCATCCACCGTAATAAGTTTTTCTGTAAGTTTAAGTTTTATTTTGGTACAAAGGCTACATCAGTACCAAACTTCTTCAAAATCCGTGCACTCCAATAGTTTTTGCCTGCTTGAAAATCTTCCATTAGAATATTCAATAACATAATATTTCTATATTATAATTCCTTCCTTATTTTAATAGTATAGCATAGATAATTATTTATGCTATACTTAATACTTAATTAATTAAAGAACCATGCCATTTTCATCCTTTGCACCAAAGACATTAAAGTTAAAAGGACTTTCACGTAGTAAGGACTCTAAAAGCTGGACTGCCTTTATAGATGCTTGGCAAGCTTAAGAAGGTTTATTACTATACTTCTTTAAAATCCCAAGTAAAAATGATACCCTAAATGTCTTTGTTTAGATTACTTTAAAACAAATGAATTAATTTACGATAAGTATTATTGCTTAATGATTATATTTTACATTAAAAGAAATTGTATTTACGTTGGTATTTTTTTAAATATGTTAGACTCCTAGTCCAGAAGTTAGTTCTACCATCAATCACCACTTTTCACATAAACTATCCTAAATTAAATAGTTCCCGAAAAGATATAAAGAAGTAGCTAGAACATTGCGGTGTAAATAATTAATGATTACTAAATAAATAAAGAACTATTGCGCACTATTGGGAAGCCTATGTCCAGGAGTGGACGGCCTGTGGCTGATGATGTTAGCGTTCCGTATCTCAAAGAGAAAAAACGGAGCTCTTATAGGATCGCTCTGTTGTCCGTCTGTCTGTACGTCTGTCAAGACCTTTTGCTCTAAAACGCGTGAAGGGATTAAGCTGAAATTTTTGTCAAATACGAAAGTCAGTTACGTCTTGATGCTTTGAAAAAATAACACTTCTAAGTTAACGCAATAAAAAGTTTTATGCAATTATGCACAAATTTTGTATGAAAACGTACTATGTCGAAAACCAAAAAGTTATCGGGTACTTCCCGTTGACATGGAGTTGTGAAATTTGGCAAGAAGTAAGAACTTATAGCACATATATAAGAATAAATCTGAAAACTAGTAAATTATATGTAGATCATTGGAAAAATCATTATAACTTATAACTGTAATTCACCTACTAAATGTGTGTGAGCAACCACTTATATACGTTTGTCAACTTAAACGGCAGGCGTAAAGGTACAAAAATTGAAACGATGCATTACGTTTGGATTACGGAACCCTCGGTGCGCGACTCGGACTCGCACTTGGCCGGTTTTTTTGATTGGATATTGTGAAAATATCGTATCGGCATCTAGCCTATACAGTTGGTGTCTATCTTCAAAAATAGGGTTGTTTATTTTATTTATAAATAAATATAAAGAATTTAAATAGTACTAAGTTTCGTTAATTATTATTTTATGCATTATTAAGTACACAAACCATCACAAAAGATTAAGTGAGTAAAACGTACATGTTCTGTGTTTTATTTGTTTTTTTCAAAAAGCCAGGCAATGATCCCATATTTACTGGTAGAATACTATTTTTAATGAAATTTAAATATGTTGTCATTTTTTTTGTAGCTAGTTATTTACCAATAACTCATAAAAAGTTTTTGGGAACTATTTATTGGATTTGGTGACTTGGTTTTACGGTCGAGAATTGCCTACGTCGGGTATTTATTGCGCTGCTCTCAACTCTCCCTGTAATCAGACTACGCCGACACCTGACGAGCGCGTAATCTATCTAATCTCTACTTGAACTATTTAGGAATAGATTAGACTGATAATACGCTGTGTAATTTGATTTTATCTTATGATCAGGCACAGTTATTCATGGTAAATGAAATCTCTCGGTGAATACAAGTACACGAGTGTAATGTAAATTACCTGCTCGGTTTTACGAATTCGAGAACAATTATTATGTTAAATTCTAAAATTGTTAAATAAACCACATTCATTTTAGTCTTTTCGGATAAAACTAAGCACCGTACTCACAGACAAAAGACTACACAAAACATGTGCCCTGTAATTGGTCAGTCATATTTTACTCAAACAATGATGCTAGAACCGTCTTTGTTAAAGTATAAGATGAGGCTTTAGAATTCCAATCCAATACCCATCCAGTACCTCCTAGCTAGCTAAAGAAGACTTGCACTCTCTCTTGCATGATCTCATATCATTATTGAGCTTAAAGGCGTCGATAAAAAAAGGATCATTTGTTCAGTTATATCTTTCACTTTTGAGCGTGGATATATTTTAAGCAATGTCAAAGCGCAGTTATTTCGCAAATGTCACACTACTATTTATGGATTATATTGCAATTTATTTGATATTTTATTTTCCGCCGCGCCGTACCATTCAGGTTTCTCCCTTAAAATCAACAATACATATCCTTTTTCTATTTTATCGCGAATGCTGTTTTATATTCAACATACCAAAGTGCCAAAGTTTTTATATTATAACACGTTTTATGTAAGTTTTATGATTTTCATTTTAGAGATCCAAGTCGTTGACTTTGCTGTTCTAATATCAATCACAGAATATAGTACGATATATTGTATTTTTCGATATTGATAGAACAATATACCATGATGTAGGTCAGGGTACGCGAACCTTTATGCATACATGTGCCAATTGACTAAAAAAAACGTTTAATGAGGACTAAGATGTGCTATGAAATAGTCTTGACTTTGTGATAACTTGAAAAATAATAATTTAAAAGTGTGTGTTTTAGACCACACAGCTGAAGTTAAGCTTAATTATTAATTTAATACACAAATTCATTACCGTAGTTGTCATTGTAACATGTCATATGATATTTATTTTTTAAATACAATAAGTTTAACTTAAATCGAATTTGAGTTTGGCATTTGAATGACGACTTCCATCATACATTTTTATAACGTTCTCGCCACCTTACTCTCCAAGTCAAGCTCACACATAGAAGTTTTACTTCAAAAACTTCACGAACTCAGAACTCAATATTTACCTGAAAAAACAACGTGCTCAAAATATTATGTTACGTACCATAAATGACACATTGGTTCGCCATACCTGATATAGACGAAACTTCAAAATACATTGAGTACGAAAAGAAACCCTAAAATAATAAATTATAACACTACAGAGTCAGCAATGAGTCCTATTCATTCAACCAGTACAAGCTACAGGGCGCTGTCACCAGACTTTGCTTATATATTTTTGTAGTGGCTCGTTTTATTGACTACATGATTGAAATTGTAACGATAGAAGCACTTAAAAATAAGAATTTCAGATAATAATGTCACAAATTCATATATAAAATAACTTTAGCGTGAGTCGATGTTGCTTGTCATAGCTGATCAGAGCGAATCACAATGCTGAAGCTGATTTGACGCGGTCGGTCGTCACAGCGATAATATCGGGATATCCATTTACTATTTTTCTGAACAGACTCTGCCTTTAGTAGCAGAAAATATTAGAGTTTTGAACATTAAGTTAGCATTTACTAAGGGTCTGCCTATCATAGGTAGGTTGTCAATATGGGGTTTGAATCATTAATGGGAAAGCCCTACAACACAAGAACCGCACATGTTAGGGCGAGATGACCATGAAGTAGCTGCATAGCTTAAACACTCTAGAAGTGATAACACTTATGATGTCTTAATCTGATTTCTCTCTGGTTATGATTCAAACAATTGAATTATAAGTGACCATGCCAAACAATAAATAATGCTTCCTTAATGGTACTCTTAATAGCATATGCACAGTATACAATAATTTGGGCCACGGTCGGAATAGCCCCAGAACTACAAACACACTTCGTCTAACGTATATTATACAATAAACGTTAGACAAAGTTATCGTCAAACTTAATCCGTATCTCACGTCGTATTCTCTGTTAATATTTGTCGTGTATAAGATAATATTCAATTTCAATGAAGAGCCTTTAATACGAGATTGGATGTCACCTCGGGGTAATTAAAACTTGTGCAATGAACTTAATGGATTGCGATAGTGAATATGACTGCATCTGTATTTCATCTAAGTCTTGTGTCCTTCTTTACGCTAAATGCTTATGTAACGGTAGGTGCATGCGCATAAACGCATAAGTTTGTGCATAGTTTACCTCTTATGGTACATTCGTGACGCAAAATTAACTGAAAGTTATATTAAACAAGTTGGCCCGGCAAAAGATGTCTTGTCATCATTAGAAAATATGTTGTGATGGTAACGTATAATATTATGTGGCCGAATTATTGTCCGGCATAGCCTTCGGGATCACAGACGCACGCAAGCCCCTCTAAATCCTATAGATAAATTATTCTTTGGTTAACAGACGATTGAAAGTTGAAAATATTTATTCAACTGATAAACACACATATATTATTAATTAATAGATAGTAATTGACCTATTTATCCAAGGAATTAAAAATCGACAATTAGGAATAAGTTCTGCCCGTAGCAGTACCGTCACTCACAAAGGTAGAAGGATGCAGTCTCTCTCCTAAGATGAATCGATCGACATGGGATCTACATAATAATTTGTTGATTGTCAAATATTATGATTGTGTTCCGAAATTTAATTTGCGACAGAACTTTAGATTTAACAAAGTACATAAGAATAATCTGATAGACAATTAACCAAAATTAAATACAGTTTGTGCCTTCATATTAATATGTAGTTAGAAAGATATAACTATACTAATTAGTTATTTATTTGAAACTTTTCTTTCAATTTTAAACTTTCAGAACGACAGTACGAACATCAAATATTTGATAGGTAGGAAGTAGATGGTAATCACGCCATTACCATCTCGATAATGGCGTGAAGATGATTGTCATGTGATTTTTAGCAGATGCGAGTCCCGCATAACCGTCCAGATAAATCCGGTGGCTGGCTGTATGCATAATGCATGTTCCATAAGTAAAAAGAAGGTAGGAATAGTTTCAATAGGAAAACAAAATTGTTTGCTTTACTATATTCCTAGCATTTTTTCATATTTAGTCACCTTTTAAACGTTCCCTGAACTTCCACAATTAATTCAAAACAAAAATCAGCCAAATTCTCGAGTTTTACCGAGTCAAATGAACAGCAATTGATTTTTATATAAATCGAAGAGAGAAGATAAGTTATTTACCTAAAAGATAAATAACTTTATATTAGTGTAGACATATCTTATTAGTTACCTGTAGAACCAATGTCAGCTCACGTAAGACGTAGCTAACGTCGTCAGTCGCACCTGCTTAATATCAAAACAATACTCAAGACTTTATTGAAAGAATATGCACTGCTGCTCGATCGTGTGCAGCAAACTATTTCAGTTATTTTTTTTTGTAATGCTGTAGAGAAAAAAACTGAGCAATCAGAGCCATTTGGCGACGCCAATGTAACATTACAATAAATATTTCATGTTCTTCTGATTTTTGAAGTAAAACTTTTATATGCGCGCTTGACTTGGGAGGTAAACTGGCGAGAGCGTTACAAAAATATGTGATCGGGCAAGGCCAATAGAAGTTATCATTCAAATTCGATTTAAGTGAAATTTTTTTGTTTAAAAAAATCATGTGACATGACATGTCATTATAACTACGGTAATGAAATTGTGTGTGATTAATTCAGTTTTACTTCAGTTGTGTGGTCTAAAGCACACACTTTTTTTTTCAACCTATCCTCCAGTAGGAAACCGGCCATTCACAAGAGCACGAAACGCGATAGCATAGTTCTTTTTTGTTTTGTCCAGTAGCTTATGACTAGCCATAGAGAGTATATCAGTATGACAAAACGAACGCAGGTGAAGTGTGCCTTTTGGCATATAATCAGTACAACGATCTGGCTATAACATGTAATGAGGTAGACATTAACTGTAACTCTAATAAGTCACTAGTCACAACTGTCCTTCTACTATGAGGCATGAACGTGTAACAACTTTTCCAGTTGCGCCGGAATGATTCAGCTGCAACGCAGCCTCGGCTTATTTCTGTAAAATCTGCTTAATATAATTTCAGAAATGTAAGTGCAACGTGGTAGTCAAAACGAACTTGAGAGAGAAACAATTTGGAAATTTACTATTATTATCAATACGTATACAAGGTACCACATATTTAGTGGGTTCATTTCCAGGCTACACAACAAAAATCAGATCAATCGGAGCAATAGTTTAGCTACAGGAATTTTTTAAAGTTTTTTCTCATTTCGTACACGCTGTATCGCAGCTGATCGCAGACTATGGCCGGCCGGGGTCATTTACCCCGTGCTTGCTGTAGCTGCCCGGTACAAGAGTGCTAACATTTTTTCGCTATTTAACTTGTTTGAAAAATTTATTTTCGTATACTTGTAGTAAACTTTTTTAATAGTTTCGGATTAACTGTAGGCCCTTATAGTATATGTGGTTTCATTTAATGCCTCGCGCTTCTATCAACCCTGTATACAAAATTCTCGTGTCACAATGTTAGTTACCATACTCCTCCGAAACGGCTAAGCCGATTCTCATAAAATTTTGTATGCCCATTGGGTATGTCTGAGAATCGGCCAACATCTATTTTTTATCTCGAAACTTGGGCTGGTGAAAGCGCGGAGCTTAACTAGTGATTATATAGAATCATAAACACATGAACCTTACACTTTACATGCAGTTGAAATTTCTGTAGGTGAAACTAATAGTTCAACCCTTATACGGAACAAATTAGCTTTGCTTGCTAGCCCTTAGGGAACCACCGCAGGAATGCTTAATTGATTCTCACTTACAAGGATCTTAATTAGCTATAGCTTTGGAGCACCGGAACAGTGGCAGCGCCATCCGTAAAGTTAGTATCATGTAAATCATACATTTACGAAATATAATTAATAAAATTGGAATCATATCAGATGGCTGACTGTGTTCTGGTGATTCTAGTGTAAGCCCTTAGTATTTGTGTTCAATGATTAGTTGAAATTTTGACAAAATTTAGACACCTTAATTAAAATAAAATTTTATACTACTCTTGTATCATGACATAACCTTTTCAAAATTTGTAAGCTATGAGTGTTAATGTTATCGCGTAAGCCAGTATCATAACAGTTCGACGAGCGAACGACGATTTTTTGTCTTCTTATCTAGGGAGACAATAGGAGGACAGACGTTCCTCTTATTCCGCAGATAAGAATATAATATATAGTACAAATTTTTGGAACATGAGTATGGCACGTTACTGTTATGTACTAAGAAGGGACGGGCTTTTTTCCTCTAGTATAGCTCCACTACAAAAGACTCACCTTAACGAACAACACGTTGCAGCTAAGTTATTTTGGTGCTGGTATGTATTATCCGTACATAAATAAGAGTTTAGAGTTTCCTATTTATAGATATTTCATGCATTTAGTTTATGTGTAAAATAAACATAGAATATTCATAATAGTTTCTAAGCCGTTTAACCGCCCTGGTCGTAAGTTATTCGAGTTTAACGTTCGATACATATCTAGACACAAAGGCCGCACCGAGTAATTAAATTTGTTTGTTTACTTGCGGAGGGCTCCAGAATATACAGCCAACAGACGTACGTAGGAGTTGGCATTTAAACAGCATCGGTGTAATCATAAATAAGATTAATTATCAAGAGTTTTTACTTGAACTTAATATGTTTTTAATGGACATGGAAAAAATATTCCTTATGTGATATTCGAAACGTATTCAGATTTTACAAGTTGTCAACTTTGATTTCTTTGTACGAAATTTTAGAAAATACTGATCAATCATTCAGCGGTACAAAGAAACATTCGGAGCCATCTAGTGATAACCGATGGCCATCAAAATTCGTACATGCAGACACGTTACTCTTCTTAACTCTATCCTCCCTAGCCGCCGGCTAATCACAAACAGCAAGATGGCCCAGTCATCGCCTAGCCATCTCTTAAAGCGTCAGCAATGCAGCAGGACAGTACACTATGCTATGAGGTTTCTGTAAGACAACCCTAAGCACTGGCGTTGATGCTTAGGTGTACGCAAAACTTTTCTATTCCTTAAAATAAAATTAGTTTAACACATTTATTCCTTGTCTAGGGTGTAGTCCAACTGCTAAAGTCCTTGCTGTAAACCGTCTAAAATGTCGGGCTTTGCGTTATTTACAATATTAAATTAAACTACCATTAACAACATATTAATATAGGAAAGCTAGCAAATATATACATATAAAAAATGTACTATATAACACAAAGCGACAAAATACAGGAGAGATATTGAATTTTCTGAAATAACAAACCAAACAAAACGCTGAGGTATTTCACTCCAATAAGTTAAACAGTTATAAATTTTGCATTAACACTGGGTGCGTTCTACACGTGGGGTAAAACTTTTTAAGTAAAATTACGCAGACGGAAGAGTGTGAAATTCAGCTTGAAAATACGATTTTGTAATATTATATTATATACTTCTTGCTATGTTTTTACTTAGTATTGTTATAAAATATTTTAAAATAATTAATATTGGATCCCATAATGGTGTTAGGGTTAAGTTTTGGCGTAAGGGGTAATGGTGTAACAGTTAAGTTTATCCCAACAGGAGCCGAGAATCTGCAATTTTGTATGTCTCACTGTCTCACAGATTTTTATTTAGCGTTTACATTTCTTAAGCTGTTCATAAGTGTAAATACTGTATTTTTGCTTATTATTTTTTTTGTTACCGTTTAGTCTTATTTTATATTATTGTTGTGTGTGTACTTATAATTACCAAAATTTTTGAAGTATGTCAAATGTATATTATTATATTACTAGCTACACCCCGCGGTTTCACCCGCGTACCTATTAAGATTCACGGGTCTTCCACCGTAGGTGATAGCTTGATAATATGTAGCCTATATTTTGACTTGAGCTGTAAGTAGTATTCATGCAAAATTTAAAGTAAATTCGTGCAGTACTTTTTAGTTTATCCCTGACATACATACAGACAAACAGACAAAAATTAAAAAAAACTATATTTTTGGCTTCGATATTGATTGTAGATCATGCCCCAAGTATTCATTTAAAAAAATGTACATGTACAGTTTTGACTTTTCTACGATTTTATTATATGTATAGACTATTATTATTATATATTTTTGTAAATAATTAAGCGACAGTTATTTAGGAAGCTTTATTTAAATATCTTTTATGACTTTAAAGGATAGTAGTTTAGAATCTGGACCAGATATTAATATTCTTGTAATAGCCACAGCTTGCCATCTATTGCTAGCTTCGGAGCTTTGTTTTGCCCGAACGCGATAAGGCACGTTTTTTGTCGTCATGGCAGATATTAAAGACAGTCTTCGACAGTGCTAAAGGCACGAATTAATTATCTAGAGATTTTGCTATTTACCTAATCAGTACTTACTATATGTTAAATTCTGTGAGGGAATGGATTGAAATATTAAAATATACACTGCAAAAACATATAAGCAAGCTTTGACCTTTTAACTAGTCTTGTGTTTTAATCTACGTAACACTTTTGGAAATAACATATATGAGTGATATTATTTAACGTAAAATCTAATAGATAACATATTGTAGGTACATATGATGTAAGTACGTAAAAACATATATTTGTATATTATTTATATGAGCACATTATTAATATAATCTCGAAATAAATAATGAATGATGAAGAATGATTCTTTATTGTGTACACAAATTTATACATATATACAAATAATCATATAAGATATGCTTATGCTTAAATTATGTACACAAAAGGCGACCTTATTGCTTAGGTAGCAATATCT
>LUGF01038349.1:378497-400155 GCA_001625245.1 Calycopis cecrops
AAAAAAAGGTTTTAAATAGATTGGTATAACGGTTGATATTATAGTATTTCACATAGGTACGAGCATATTACATATCTAAATATCTCTATATAGCTATTGGAAAAAGGAAAGATTTGTTTGTTTGTCATGAATAAGCTCCGACAATACTAGACCGATCCGAAAAATTATTTTACCATTAGAATCCGACATTATCACTAATGGTGAGAGGATACTTTTTACCGCGGAAAAATGTTTCATTCCCATAGGAAAACTGGTAAACTTTTAAACGGTTAAACCGAATGGGTTGAAATTTTATACGGGTATTTCGATGGTTCCCTGGATTATTAAAAAATACAATTGAATCGGATAGGTGGCGCTGCTGTCGGTATGACAACTATTAAACTATTTTTAATTAATTAATTATTAATTCTCTATTGAGCGTACAATAGAACTAGCCTGTGCAGAAATAGGAGATTTCATCTTACTGAGCATCTATCGTCCACCAAATGGGTTATGTGATTTATTTGAACAAGTTATGGACAAAGTAGTAACTAAACTAATGTCCGATTTACACGTATTAAGTAGTTAAGTAGTTAACTAAATTTTAACTAAATTTTAAGTACTTAATTGCATGTAAACAGATAATTTAGTAGCAAGTTGCAACTAAATTATCTGTTTACATGCAATTAAGTACTTAAAATTTAGTTAAAATTTAGTTAACTACTTAACTACTTAATACGTGTAAATCGGGCATAAGTGCATCTAACAAACATTTAGTAATTTGTGGTGACTTTAATGTCAATTTATTAGATAACAGTCCCATCACAGTTAGATTCACTACTTTGTTTAAATCATATTACTTAATAAATCTTTTTTTTGAACCAACTAGAATAAGCGAAACATCTGCAACATGTATAGATAATATTTTTAGTATTGTAGGTCCTATACAAAAGAAAATAATAAGCCTGTTAAGCTTTGATCATTGTGGACAGATGACCATATTTCATAATATTGACAAAAGAAACAAAGCTTGTAAAGAAAATATTACATGTATACCAACTACTTTAAAACGTATTGAAAGATTTAGAATTAATATAATAAACAATATTCATCTAATTAATCAAAACAATAGTCCAGATGTGGCTTTTAGTAAACTTTTTAAGTCAATAAGAACTAACTATAATTCTATTTTAACATCTAAAACAGTCAGATCTCAAACTGAGAAAAGTAAATTTAGTGAGTGGGCAACGACAGGTTTGTAAGAGTAGGCAAAGATTATATTATGAGCTTTATAATGAAAAAACATATAATCATAGTGTATTTTTTAAAAATTATGTTAAAAAATATTCAAAGATATTTAAACAAGTATGTAATACAGCTAAATCTTTGTATATAAAAAATAAAATCATAAACTCGAAAAATAAATTAAGGACAACTTGGAATATAATAAGTAGTGAAACTGGAAGAGTCAAAAATCGCTCTTCTGATTTTTGTCTTTGTATCAAAGATAAATTAGTTCAGTCTGACGAAGAAGTTGCGATGGTATTTGAGAATTTTTTTTACGGATATTCCAATTTCAACTACTAAAAACTTGAAATCCTCTCTCGCCGCTGCTGAATCATTACTTAAAAAATATATAAGGAAATGTGATGTCAATTTAAACTTTCATAAAATTGAGCCCCAAGACATTATTTTGGCTTTTGAATTGTCAAATATTAAGAACACTACCGATTTATGGGGCATATCTATAAAAGTTCTAAAATCAATAATTGACATAATTGCTCCTAATTTATCTTTAATATTCAATAAATGTATAAAATATGGAGTATTTATTGACTTAATGAAGCACTCTATTATATTGCCTCTTTTTAAATCCGGTTGTACAAGTAATCCATCAAACTATCGACCGATATCTATACTACCGGCTCTTAGTAAAGAATTTGAAAAGTTAATTCTTAACCAGTTGCAGTCTCATTTTAATTCTAATATTTTATTACATTTTGGTTTTACAAAAGGACGCTCTACTGCAGATGCTGGTGTCAGTTTAATTACTTCTATTTTTGGGGCGTCGGAGGATTCGCAGGATGCGCTAGGTGTGTTTAGCGACCTCTTCAAAGCCTTTGACTGTGTACATCACGAAACATTAGTCAGGAAATTACACCATTATGGTATAATAGGAGGCGCGGCGCTCAACCTCTTGACTTCATATTTAAATAATAGAACTCAAAGGGTTGAGGTAAATAAAAAGAGATCGACCGGCACTAAAATAGAAATGGGGGTCCCTCAAGGGTCCATTCTAGGACCATTTCTTTTCCTAAAATATATAAATGACTTGCCCTATCTAGTTAAAGATAATCAAGAGATAGTCCTTTTTGCCGATGATACGTCTTTTATTGTTAAACATAAACGACAAGAAATGAATTGTGACGAAGTAAATAGTTCTCTCTGTATGATTGTACATTGGTTTAGTGTTAATAATTTACTACTGAATAGTATAAAGACTAAATGTATGAAATTTACCTTACCTAATGTTAGACAAGTTCCAACCAATGTACTATTAAATGGTGAAACTCTAGACCTAGTGGATTCGACAATATTTCTAGGGATAACACTAGACTCTAAACTACAGTGGGGTCCCCATATCACTAAACTTGCGAATAGACTTAGTTCTGCAGCATTTGCAGTTAGAAAAATTAGACGAATTACAGATGAATATACTGCAAAATTAGTTTATTTTAGTTACTTCCATAGCATTATGTCTTATGGCATACTGTTGTGGGGAAATGCTGCCGACATAAATGCTATTTTCGTGTTGCCGAAGCGAGCTGTTCGGGCAATATATAAACTAGCCTCTACTACGTCGCTTAGAGATAAATTTAAGGAAATTGGGATACTGACTGTTCACTCTCAATACATTTTAGAATATGTTATGTATGTACGAAAGAATATTATTGAATTCAATGAGTAGAGTGCTAATCATGATAGAAATACTAGGAACAGGCACAAACTAGATGTACCATTTCATAGACTGAGCAGAGTAAAGAATTCCTTTAGGAGTCAATGTATACGCCTCTACAATAAGATCCCAGAAAGCGTTCAAAAACTCTCAATCAACAAATTTAAAAAAAGTAGTAAAGGAACGCTTGTGTGGTAAGGCATATTACAAAGTAATAGATTTTATGACAGATACGACACCTTGTGAATAGTACCCTCCTCCCAGACTACTTCTATACAAAAATAGATGTAAATTATATTTTTTTTTAATGTATGTACCTAAATGAAGAATGTATAATGAAGAAATGAATGAGGCCCGCTGAGTTTGTTTCGCCGGTTCTTCTCAGGACGGGGCTAGGGTTGAACCGGTGGTAGATGGAAATTTTAGACGTTCAAAAAGCAATTTTTTAAATTCTATTTTGAATAAAAATATTTTGATTTTGATTTTTGATTTTGAAACGGTTTGACCAATTACGTTGAAACTTTTATGTGCATTTCCATTGTTTCACAGACATAAATGTATCTATAATTATAAAATAATTATTTGTCTGCAAGTTCTTTCTAAAATCGTAAACTATATATTTGAGAATCTGATGATTTTTAGTAGGTAAAGTTATTCTGAATACGCCCACGAATGACGAAAGTTACTAATTTGGTAACACAAATTTTCGACAGATGGCGCGAATTTCATATATTGCTGTGATAGTTCACGCTGATTTAACTGTGAGTACATCTAGTACTTACTGAATAATTTAATATTGTGCTAACGCTTATATCTCAACAAATAGCTTGACTGACATACAATCATAGTTTTTAGATCAATACTACTTATTACTCTTATTGGACCTTCCCTTCTATCAGAAATGTTTTACTCGTTTTTTTAGTTTTACCTACTTAATACATTTTTAAATGTCCTTTCTCGCAAAATATCAGTTTAAGAGGTACGCCTCGTGTGGTGTAAGAGTTTCCGGTGGCCCATGGAGGTGGGAGGAAGAGGGATGGCAACTTATCTGTATAGCCTCCATCCGGTTGTTTATGGGCGTAAGACTTCAAAAGTCTCAACTGCTCGTTTACCTTTCTGTACATACTATAAAAAAAACATTGTCTGAAAGAATCTGAAAAAAGCTAAATTAGCATATTAGTTCCTTCTTCTTTTATAATCCAGATGTGCATATGCAAAGGTAACTAATAAAAAATGCATTCACAAAAAAAGAAAAACTCTCCTTTGCGAAGTCGCTTAAATATTAAACCAGTTCGCCAATTACATGGTCATTAAAAAAGTGTAACTATACGTTAACTGATAAAATAAAATTTTATTTGCAAACATATAATTTTATGCGCGCGTACGTTTGTTTAAAACAACTGCTTTTATTATGAAGCGAATTCCGAACGAACGGAGCGTGGCTCCATCATTTGTAACTGGCTGCTAGCGTTTAATTATCGTTACAAGTCTTAGCTAATTTGATACTGTGTCTGCGAACATATTGCTTTGCAACTCGACGTCTTCTAAATGGTAATGTCAAGAAACTTCCAGTTGACCTATTTGGTGAGTTAAAGTATCACGTAAATAATAATTGCAAGCTTTTAATATATTGTTTCATTTCATGCAAAGAGAGTATATCGTCGACTTGCTACAAAAACTCGTCAATTGACAGAACACACACATTACAGAACTTTGAAAAATCGGTGTTATTAATAAATTAATTTTTCAAAGTTTTGTAAATGTGAATTAATGAGTCCTTGCAGTAAGCTGACGATATACGCCTACAAACCTAAGTATTATACGTTTATGCTTTTGATTCCTAAGCAATATTAAATTTAACTTAGTATTAATTTAAAGATCATTATTGGTTAAGTGTGAGACGGATCGCACACAGACAGTTCTGCATTAACGTAAGATATCACTTAGGATCACATGGTCCAAATGCCAAGTAGCATAACTACTGGCTGATTCGGTTAAAATAGTATAGGTAGGTATTATTCGGGTACTATATACGTCAGCGTCGAATTTTGCAGATGTATGTCACGTAGAGTTCTACAAAAATTGATAATATTGAAATTCAGCTAACGTCGTCTATGTCTTGTCTTCATTAGCCCGCCAGAGCACTTTATCTCATGAAAGCGGCTTTTTCATACAGCTATAATAATTTAACTAACGCCCATATTATAAAAATGCAATTCTCACAAGATTTTCTTCATTAGTAAAAGCCGAATATGTGCATCTGATATGACTTTTCGAAATTAATACAATCATTCTAACTAATTGGGACACAAAAACATAAATCCCGAAGAATTGACAACTGAAAATTGAAGAATTGGAAGTCTGTTTTAAAGTCTTAAAACTCCTCTTGGAAAGTCTGTTAAATAATTGTCTGTAAATTAAAAAATAATGCACATATTTTGAAAAGATTTTTCTGATTATATTCATATTCAATTGAAGTTGAAATTTATGTTTTTATTTTTGGTGACACGTGTTTGAAAAAGTTAAGAGAATGAAACGCAATAACGTTCCAGTCGCAAAAACTACCGCTGTCGTAGTCTTGTAATATGCCAGCCGAAGTATTCTGCGGTGCATTCCAATAGTGCAATAGCTGTTCAAACTTGCAAGCAATTTGCTTATTATAACTGTAACTTAGACATCAGTGTATTCAGTCGAAATGGTTTGTGGTGTAATGGTGCATGGTTCTCGAGGCATCATGTGTAATATGTAGGTACCTTCCTACATGTGATTCATCAATACTATATAATATACTAGCTTCCGCCCGCGGCTTCGCTCGCGTGGATTCAAAAATGGTGTTGTTATTACTGTGTTGTATACATAATCTAATATTATACTGAAATATTTATTATATTAAATATATACGTATTGTATGAAACAATAAATC
Source organism: Calycopis cecrops (assembly GCA_001625245.1). Classification (NCBI taxonomy): domain Eukaryota; kingdom Metazoa; phylum Arthropoda; class Insecta; order Lepidoptera; family Lycaenidae; genus Calycopis; species Calycopis cecrops. The sequence goes on from LUGF01038349.1 coordinate 384,356, forward strand.
GCTTTGAGAATCGAATTTATCATTTATTATCGAAAGAGTAACAAACACACTCGCAAACTTTCGCCTTTATAATATTAGTAGGATTACCAAAATGATCATTGAGTTACTGTCACTAGACGGTATTTCTGAAGTATGTTAAGGTTGGGACCTTGTTATAGAATATATAATTTACTAGCTTCTGCCCGCAGCTTTACCTGCGTGGATTTCGGACTTTAAAAATGGAGGTTCTCAATTCTTCCGAATGAAAGATTATATTATTATTAGCGTGGTAATATTGTAGCCTATATGTTGACCCGACCTGCTAGTAATATTTATGCAAAATTTGAATTAAATCCATGCAGTACTTTTTTAGTTTAGCCCGAACATACTTATACCACTACTACCCATATAGGCAAACAGACAAAAATACTAAAAAACTATGTTTTTGGCATCGATATTGATTGTAGATCACGCCCCAAGTGTTCTTTTAAAAAGATATTCAATTAGTGGAGTTCCTGGGGGGTTTTACCTCGGACTAGAGTCAGACTAGAGTCAGTTAATGGATTAATATGATCGATGTGGGATATTGTTTTTTAAGCGATAAATTGCAATGTTTACCCATTATTTTTTTGTGCATTTCATTTTCCTATTAATCCATTCACTATAACTCAATTCCGAGGTTTCACGGTTTTATTTGCTCCAGGCACTCCACTAAATGTACAGTTTTGACTTTCCTACGATTCCTGCGTTATCCTAGGGGGATAAAAAGTATCCTATAATCTAAGTCAGCTAATACCCTATCTGTATAACAAATTTTATGATGATTTTCGAATGTATGGCGTGCAATAGACGTAAGCGACGTTACCACAGTAATGTGCTACTGTTGTCAATAATGTTGCTAATACTATATAATTACTAATAATACTAAATATAAACAATATTTCAATCTTACAGACCATAGAAAGTCGACAAGTTCAGAAAGTGTATTATATAAAATGATGACGTCATTTGCGCAGAAATATTCTCTTCTAAGTCATAAACAGGTATAGCGGACCACTCTCATCATTTCCTATGGGCCATATTTATCAGATAGGAGCGAGGGGAGAGGGAGAGGTGGCAATAACATTGAAGTGCGTGCTACAGAGGTACTATTTTTCAAAATGACGATGTTTTGTCTTATCCATTGTGTATAATATACTCGAATACATCACACTACATAAGATAGATTACTAGCATAAATAATGGTTAAAAATAAAAATTATTATAAAATATATTTCCATAAATATATTTGTAAGAAGAGCTGTAGAGTACTAGTACACTACGCTATAGTGTGGTATTTGGAGTCAGCCGATACTAGTGAAAAAACTTACAACACCAATACACCAATGATCTAGATTTTATGGATTTCAAAAGCAACTGAAGCCTTCTGGTAAGAATACCAGAAGTCTTTAAAAATTAAAACCGTATATTTTTATTTGCTCGTGCCTTTTCCATTAAATTATAATCATATTCTTCGTCAATTTACTGAAAGCTAAATAAAGGTCCAATAAAAGGACCGCGCCACGGATACATAACTGACCAATGATTGCATATTTGGAGTCAACCACGATGATTGAATGTGATAATGATAGCTTGCTAATTCAATAAGTTAATCTTGTTACATTTATTACTATGTATAGTAAAATTCGAATAGATTTAAAATACAAATATAAATACCTGAGAGTAACTAAAATGGGAAAATGACTATGGTGCCTTATACCTATTATGTGCCCATGCCGCTGAGCCTAGCTTCTATGCGGGCGTCTATGGGCGTCGATGGTCATGAAAATGGCTCCGACTGCAGCTGGTTTGAAATATTAAATATATATTTCATATACATAATGTTGTTTTAAAAAAATATTAAATATATATTACATGCATATAATACATAGATAAACATTTTTTCGAACTCTATGGGTCAATTCACACCAAAAGCGCAGCGAAACGACGCGCCCGGTAGGGAAGGCGCGCGGATTCGCGCGAAGGCTCGAGGATTCGCTGGATTGCTCGAGGATTCGCTGGAATGCTCGAGAAGTCGCGGGCCTCCGCGAGCCTTGGTATTGTATAAGCAGTCGTACATTTGCACCAAATAAATAAGCTTTTCTTCATTCATTTCTAACACTTAATTGTTTGTTTGTGTGTTGTAAACACTGTATTAATTACCTACACTGCAAGGAATGAATGCAATGCTCTGATGCAACAGACGCGAGCGGTGAGCGGGCGCGACGGGCGGGATACTTCCAGCGGCCGCTCGCGACTGCGCGAGGATTCCCGGGAATTCCCACGAAGTCGCACGGCTCCGATTATGGAATTCCAGCGAAGTCTCGCGCATTCGAGCGACTTCGCGCAAATCCGCGCGTCTCGTTCAAGTTTCTTATGCGATAATAAGTATTATAATAATTGTTATAAAGTTGAAATTCATATGACACATAAACTGCGCTCCGTTTCGCTGCGCTTCGCCGCGCTTTTGGTGTGAATTGACCCTATGCCTAAACTATGATTTATCACTGGGTCAGCCGGACATCAAATCGGCTATCCTACTTGCATGGCGCAAGTCACACCTTCTCATTCCCCTCGAGACATTTTTAATGTTAGAACACTTTCTGCTACAGCTGGTGTCCCTTTAAGAGGTCAAATAATACGGGTAATACTCAATATTGTTCATAATTTAACGATGTACATATTATTTATTTATTTTTTATTTTTTATGGTATAAGGGGGCAAACGAGCAGTCGGAGCTGTTTTCATGACTACCGACGCCCACAGACATCCGCATAGAAACTACAGATGCGCTGCCCTCCTTTCTCCCCCCACCTCCATGGGCCTCCGGCTACTTACACACCGCACGAAACGCGACAGCTCAGCTGTCACTTTACGCCGGTCTTACGTAAGCGAGAGGTACCTCCCCGGTTGTGCCGGCCCAATTCGGCTGCATGCAAGCATGCAGTGTGGCACTACCTCTTATTTTTAAAATCTACATTAATAAAAAGTGGAAATAGTATAAAATTATATAAATAAAAATAATAAGAAATTCCGTCAAGAACTGATGATACATTCCATCAATTACAATATATTTGTTTCTATTTTAAAAACATATAGGTACACTGTCCGTCCATGAAGCAAACATCCTTTCGCTTTGTGGCATTTAAAAAAAAAATAGTCTTGAATACAGAACCATCCTTCTTAGAGATCAAATTACATAGTTGTTACTCAAATACTACTTTAATTTCAACGTTTCGATCAAACGCAGCCACATAACTGACAGGTAGCAGCACATTGCGGTTCTCCGCCCGCGAAATGTATTGTACGTACGTGAAGTCCCCGGGGCAACACGTGATGATAGTACCGAGAACTGCCTTACAATGTGTTACTGCACTTATACGGTTATGTTGTCTTTGTATATACATAATATATAATATTTCATAACGCCCGCATCTCACAAGGATAGCCTTATATTGTATTTATTCTTCTCGCATTAGTTTTTTATTAATTTAAGTGTTATTATATTCGGTTAGGTGGAGTTTATTTTGTTTGATAGTAGTGTATAAAACAAAATAAACTCCAGGTGGTCAAGAATGTAGTAGATACTAGTATTAATAAACATAAAAACCGGCCAAGTTTTATTCAGACTTGTACTCTGCGGATTATGTATCAATATAATACAATAGCTCAATAACATATAAAAGTTGACGTACATTTGCTTTGTTTCCAGTGATTTAATTGTTTGACAGTGAATAATATTCTTACGTATTCTTTAAATGTAAATTGTTACTTGTTGTTAAATTTCATTATTCTATCAAGGGTCAACGGGAAGTCGCAATGCGATCACCTTCCTAATCCAGATGAGAGCACGCCACCAAGCGAGAGACAGGTAGAAGACCCCTCAGTTGAGCTGGTCTTAGACTGGCCTCTACCACCAAGCTTATCCGTTATGAGTAGCCCTGTTCGATATGTCCTTGGGGATCACGCAAACCCCTCAACACAGGAGCAGAAAGGTGGCAGTATCTTCGAAGGTTTACAACAATACCCGAATTACCAATACCTAATTCAAAAAATCTTATGTTCCTGAAAAGAATATTCCAAATTCGTTCTTATGGTGCAATAATGTTGCTTGTGTAACAAATAGGAAAGTAAGTATTTAGCCATGAGTTTATTTTCCATCCATAAAGCACTTAAAATGCAATTGACCGTCTTTAAATATATTATTAAAATAGTATATTCAGTAACGCTATATCGATGACGTATTCCAAATCACGGCAGTGGAACCCTCTTAGACTGTTTTTTAGTTATTATATTGACGTAAGTACTTGCGAAACCCGTATTTTTTACAATTTACCAGGAGTCAGTTAAACCATGTACAACAGTGCAAATAGTATGCTTCTTACGTCATTTTGAAAAGTAATTGGCAGTAATGCAAGGGTCGAAAATATTTCAAAAAGCAGATTTCCCCGTAAACAGATCTCGTTTTACATTTTTAAAAACAATAATTAATTAGTGTACATTAATTCATTACCTTTGAATAGGATACATTAAATTGCATGATTCAACAAAACAGCGCTTTGTAGTAATAATGTTGCGGCATCACCGTGATATCGAGACAGGCTTCTCAATAATTTGCCTTTAAACATAAGACGAGCTTATTGAGTCGGCATCAATCTCAATGAAACATCTATTTAGCAGTTCATCCCACCATTTGGGGGGAAAATTATCGGTCGTTAATGGCTATTGTATTGTTTTGGTAGCGTTTCGAACGCAAACTTTCATTTGTTTTAATGATTTAGAGTCGCTTCGGTTTCGGTCAAATTGATATAGTTAAATCGACATATTTTTATTTGCATTTGTCTTGTATTTGGGGCGGGGTTTAAGGATGGACACTTATATATGTATATGTTGAGTTTGCACTACGCTGCATACGCTGTTACATATTTCATTTTGTCATTTGTTTCTTGTTTGGCTGCCTCGTGCTGAAGTGGTAGGCATATTCAGTCATACATGGGGAGGTCTGCACCTTATTTCTTTGCGGTCCTATGGGAGTGCATAGGTGAATAATATAATAGATAGTGCATTTGTGTCTACGCACACACTTGTGCCCTAAAATATTCACTTTTAGAGATATTAGGCTCTCTTTACAGAGGGTCATTGTAACTGAATTTCATCAATAAGGACATTATTACGTTTCGTAAAGCATGTGAAAATTTACCACGTGAAGGCACAGAGAAACGTCCCAAAACCACACACCGCTGCCTTCTAAGCTCGATATTTTTGTACTGTAAACTTACTTAATTTACTGCAAGTCGTTTGAACTTCAAATACTAAAAAAAATTGACACGATCGTTCAGATGAAGTTGTGTTTGGATGTAATAAAATCTGCGCGTTTGCTTTAACTTTTGTCAACATATTACGGCTTTTATTATCAGCGGACGCACGACGGGTTTTACAGCCCGTTTGATTAAAATGCAAAAACATTTGTGATGGCGTCTTTTTACACGTCATAAAGTATTCAAACGTTCGCGTTAATATTTCGAGCGCGTACATGGATTGTTGAATATTCCAATGCGACGGAATAATAGCATTTTGATACATTTTTTGTTTTCTAAACAGACGGAAAAACAATTGATTTCATTTAAAATAGCTCGATAATGAATTTTGATATAATATTTATAATGTTTGGGGAATATGAATTGTTTGGGAGGTTCGAATTACAGTCCGAGTGTCATCGTGAGTCTCTACAACCGGTATGTTTTTTAATGCCTAAAGGGCAAACGAGCAGTCTGATCCATTTTGATGTCTACCGAGGCCCGTAGATATCCCCATAGAGGTTTTATAGATGCGTGGGCACTCTTTCCTACTCCCCCCTACATGGTGCACCGGCTACTTACGCACCGCACGAAACGCGACAGCAGATTCACTTTACTCCTATGTGTAAGAGAGATCCTGGTCGTGCCGGCCCAATTCAACTGCACGAGTGCACACAATGTGGTATTATCTCTTACTAAATTGATTAATGGGAACGGAAAGGACAACCGAACATCGAGGCCACTGGCGTGCTAAGGGCATAATGCCTATGTAGAATAGTGGACTGCAGTAGGCTGATGACTATGATAAAACGGAATAATGACTGTATAAAAACAGTAACGAATGTTCACATGTCTCTACTACTCTGTGTAGGTCTGTTGTGAAGCTGTGTGTGTGTGTACTTTGTAAATTAGGTTATATTGTATGATTATATTGGCTACTAAGACGATTACGGTCAGGATTACTAGCCTGCGCCTCTCTTCCCTTCGTCACCGAAGCTCCCGCCTCTCTCTTGCTCTTTATTTGTCCTTAAAAGACATGTAGCGCATCTACGAAACCTTTAGTGATACTTTTAATGTGTATGGGCTTTGCTGATTACTTACCACCAAGTGATGCTATTGATGGCGCACGTTTCCACAAGCTAGAAAACAAAACAACAGAGTGGACACGTGTGTCGTATTAAAGACAAAATAAAAATTCCGAAAAATCTTTAAATTTCATTAGTTTTGTTAAATGGTAGTGCCATTTTCGCATTGCTTCTGAATTTGACTGGAAAGCCTGGTTTACCTTACGCTCACATTGGATGCAAGCAAGAATGAGGAGGCGGGGGAAGTTGGGCATCTACATAACCTTTATGCGGATGTTTGCGGGCGTCGCTGATCACCGACAGGCTCCATCTGCACACATACCCGCTACTATAAAATTAAATCACATAAGGCTATCGATACAACGACGACAACAGATAAAGCAATGATAATATTAAGACTGAATTATACATTTGCCAGCTACAAACAAATATTGTAATTTCTCCTGCCAATTAAATGCAATATCAAAGGGAAAACAGTTGAGTGTTTAAACAGTGACGCAGACGGAGGCTGCGGCACCGCAAACTCAAAACAATCAAACAGACCACAATAAATGTTTGTACTTCGAATGTGTGAGCCGGGAGGAAATCTTAATTTTATGTAAATTGCGTTCAAACTTTCCGTTTTGATCCCTTTATAGTTTCACATCAAAAATGGCGTGCAAGTTGTTTGTTCACAAAATGGAGTTGTTTAATACAGATACTTTTAGCTCCAGCTCGTGTATCAGGTTAAATTTACTTGTAGCAGAGTTTTTTATTCCAAGCTAAAGAGCAACTAAGATATAGGTATGGCTTCTATTAGCAGCTAGGCAATGACAATAAATTGATATCTTTTTTTACCGAGTCCTAAAAAAAGTTGTCTGTTTGATCCGTATGTATATTATTATGTATATTCGTCCACAATTTTCGTTTATGCGTTTGGCTGAACCGATCTTATTGTGGTTTTTTAAAAATATTTGTTACACTTATGAGACGGGTTTAGTGTTTAAAAAGCTTCAAAAAAGGATGTCAGGTAAAAGTCCGTTTGACTTTTTGGTTGGACTTATATTGCTTAAAGTTACTCCAAATTGTGTAAAGTAGTGAACAAGTTACCATCCACCTCAAGATGTAGTGGATGACAATTTATACCTATGCATATAAATAACTTTCTCCGTCCTCAAATAAAGTCAATCCCTACACGATGATATTATTTAAAGTAAGAACCTACTTCTCCGTCATTTACAAATTAGATTATTTATAAATTAATAATGAAATTAAATCATAGAAAACAGCTCCGAATTTCTAAAATTGTATTTCGTTATATTTCAAACGTCAATCACAGCAATAATTGAGACTGTTATTTCCATTTTTCGTATCACATAAAATGGAAGCTTAGAACACTTTGTGGTTGTTCTGACCATCTGGATTTCTATCTAAACCTTCTTTGCAGATGATCAATGACCACGCGTGCATGAAAGAACTTAAAACAAAACTTATTAAAAAAATACGACCGTTATACAATTATATATACAAAGGTGAAGCAAGGGGAACATTTTTAGGAAATTTGTGCGGACGGAGGAGTATGAAATTTGGCGCACTTATAGTTTATGTGTAGGACAAGTGCAAAACGCTAATATTTTTGAATAATAATGTTTATAAAGTACTTTAATTTAATAAATAAAACTTTACACACACTACCATGCATTTGACACATTGATATATAAGACGTAGGTAATTATTGTTGAAGTTTCTATGTTTTTGCAAGTGTTAAAAATTTGAAAATTGTATACATAAATTGTTTACATAGTTACGATAACTTAACATGTCATATGATTTTTAGTTTTAATTATTACAAATCACTTAGATCGAGTTTCGATCTTCAAGGGTTCACTAGTAGGTATACATAATACGATAACGTTCCAACGATCAGAGAAATCAAAACCTAAAAGATATCAAACTACCAAAAGCTTACTTCCCGTTGACCTTTTTTTTGTTTAAGTGCAGAAGCAGCCGGAGTGTCCCCAAGGAGGAAGAGTCTAACCTTTTCGCTAAGACCAGCCTGTCGTAGTAGGGATCCTGTTGCCTGTTGATCCAGGACCCTCCAATTATAGCGGCTGAAGGCACCCGCAGGGGTTTAGTCGGTTTTGCCAAAGTGTCGAGTCCGACATAGGTCTAGAGGTCACCTGGGCACATAAGTACGATACGCAAATGTATTATGTTGTTGTTGTTACATGTAATGTTAAGAAGGAAGCGATTTTTCTCCGTCCCATGATTAAAATTTGTCGTAGCGGTCGGCGCACTAGACTAGTTCTATTAAAGCACAGACAAATTAGTAGAATATAGATGCACTCTTGTGCATCGGCCAACGTTATACCTGTAATTCGATGCACACGTGTCCCATATAATTGTCCAATACGCAGTTTGACCCGGCTGAGGGGATATTTTTGCTAGAGACTGGCTAGTCATTTACTAAACCCCGGCAGGGCTTGTTTTAATAAATCCGACAAGCTTTAATTAGACCGCCTTATAATAACGTCGTTTGTTAGTTTTTAGAGGCAGTGTATTTCTCCTCGAGCTCTCACTACGTACAACTCTAACTAGGGCCAGTGATAGCGCATGAAACACATTACTTCTAGAAATAAAATGCATGTAATGTTATATTACATGCATTTTATTTCTAGTTATTTTAGTCTAGTTACTAAAACTAGTTAATGAACTAAAACAATTAGTACATTGTTTGTACCCAAAAAATGCTTTGTACCTCATGTCGATTTATAATTGAATTATATAATTTATTATTGAATGATATAAATAATATAATTTACAAACAAATAACTTGACGTATTAAAAACATTCGAATAATTTATTTGCTATTAAAAGGTAACATTAAGTTTCGTTTTAGACAAACAAGCCAAACCGAGTATTGTAAGAAATACAATTTAACTTCCCCCTGGAACACAAAATGTTTCATTCGAAAGCGTTTCCTTAAGGATTGTAACAAATTGAATCTCGCGCCAACTCAATCCTTTATTTCATCGCCTTTAATGCGACGAAAGATTATTAATCGAAAACTCCCATCGCCCGGAAATATTAAGATCTCTTGTTTTGATTTCTTCAATCGTTTTGATTCAAATTCATAGATTAATAAATCTTATTTAGATATAATTATTTTAACGAACGGTAATATTATTTTACACCTATTGACTAGCTTTGTAAGATAGCATTTGCTGCGTTGTTGACGAATTAGCCCAGCATGAGCGAGGACGTTCCTAGCTCCCTCACAGTACTAATAAAGTGAAAGGTACCATCATTAAATAACAGACAGCAAAAAATTATCATAATATGCACAAATAATTGCCTTATAATTTTTTGAGGAGTTAAATATTTGTACAAATTCATGCCATTAGTCGCCTCCAACGATCTATAAACACGATTTGAAATGCAAATCTACACATGATAATATAAATGAGCCATAAAACCGAATATTAGTTGAATATTCGTGGAATTTATTTGAAGACATAAGTTTTACTCATTTCGAGCTTGGCTCGTCGACGTTAAAACGCCATCGCATTTAAAGTTTCTCATCTCATATTGGATAAGCGAAAAGCTAGGTTTGTCCTAATATTCTTGTGAGAATCCCAGAAGGTGACTGACATTTCACTGTGTATTTCAAATATATTATTTAATTCACTCTGTAGAATATCACGATCGAGACAAGTTCGTTTTAGACCGGGAGGAAAACGTTGCTAATAAATAAATGGAACTGGTGAGATATATAAGTTTTGCTAAATATATTTTATATAATTTTAAACTTTGTCTCTTTGAACTGCTATAAACTGTAATGCAACTGATACTACATGTATACAGACAAGCAGATCCAAAAATTAGTATATTAAAATATTCAAAATTAACATAAAAACCATAATAAAGTCGCGTAAAAAAAATCAATGAGTATATTCTTTAAATTTTTCATAATATATTTTGATAAAATATATGCTGGTTATAAAACAACTCCAGATGTTCTGCGTAACTAATGCAATTTAAGATAAAGTGGATGCACGTAACGGGGCAGTGTACCAGATGGCTGTTATATGAGTATTATAATTTATAAACGCAACCTTTCGTCATAAGTTAGTTTATATTTATTCTATGTATGTGTTGGCTGTAGCTGTAAATACATGAATTGTTATTGTAATAAATAAATGAATAATAAATAAGATGAATGATAAATTTCATAAATGTTGTGTAGGATAGGTTCTTTCTCGACTGAATTAACTATACTTGTAAGATGATATATTAATATGAAGTGTTTACCTATATTTATATGGTATCAATTTACTTAAAGAAACGCTATAATAACGTATACCTACGTGCAATAGATAAATAAAAACCATTGCCAAAATATATTTTATCATTTTTCTTTCCAATCTTTGACACACCTGTATAAATTTACCGTCCTGTTATACAGGGTTACTTGTAAAAATCAACAAGCTCTCGGACCAAAAATTTAATTGATATTTATTTTTGAATGAAAAAATTAAATAGCGAATTATGAAAAGTGATAGAACAAATGTTGATGTTAGAGATGTCCGCTATCGATATCTGAAACCTTGCTGGTGTTTTAAAAATATCCAGTGTACTAGGTAAAATATATATCTCAGTCGTCATTCATAACTCTAGAAAACTATTCTCATAACTCTCTATCTCTCAATACACTATTCTCAAATATATCACATAATTAAAATGTACATTTGAAAGATATAAGTATAAAAACCCCTGAACATCCAATAGATATTTCGTTGCCGAACTTTTTACACGTAGAACACGCCTCACGGATTCCATAGACAAATAACTGAATGCCAGCACGCATGTTATATTTCGCAATTCCCCGCAACGGCTAAACTACGTAATAATATTGTGCCCGGGCTCACATTCGGGGTGGAATCATCGATAGTCATTATCGGAAAAGCGGGTTTAAGAGCCGTCCCTGCCCCAGCGGGACCTTTACGGAGGTCTCATCCCGGCGCGTTCTATAACTATGCTAATGTTATTTGCGCCAGTGGGTTTCAAAACGATGGAATCCACTAACTTGTACGTTACTGAGAACATCGCGCGTTACCTTTAGTGTACACGCCAAATCTCAACTCAATATTACTTATAAGTTGATGGGTATTTTTATTTAAGATCGTGATTTTTATAAAAAACAATCACATTATACTTTACTACCGATTGTCATACCCTCTAAATGCACACAAAAACAGTGAAACCAGTGATGCCGTGTATAAGTATGAACACAACGAAGTTGCAATACTTTTATACCTATTTATGAAGTTACATCATTATTATAATATGTATAATAAATATTAAATTTACTATTACCTAATTAAAACCTGTTTATTAATTCATGGTCTGACTATAATATACAGGGTTATTTTTTGGTCACCGGCCAAATTTTCAGGTTTGGTTCAGAATCAATAATACATTCGATTTATCAAATAAAAACATCAAAAAAATATTTAGATACAATTACTTTGTCCCATGTTGTAAAACATATTTCTTGGTCACCACGTGCATCAAACTCGCGACTCACGGTATGCTGACGTCACTGACCTTGAAGTCGATACATTTTGTGTAAGAACAACAATCGATGTATTTTTTAAGGACCATTTCAAATCGATTTTTATTTAAAACACACCCATGAAATTATGTTTACTTCCTTATTTTAAAATTTGGCCGGTGACCAAAAAAATAACCCTGTATTTAATGAAAGATGTGTGTCGGCTCCGACTTTACTTTTTTTTTCGGAGCTTACTTTCTTCTGAAAAATTAACATGATTCTAAAGTGAAAGATGCGCTACTAAGCCACGTATGGGGTCGTTCAAGTATTACGTAAGCACTGAAATGGGGTGGAGGGTATTTCCTTTGCTTATTTCTTTGCAAATTTAAAAAATAATTAAACTGATTTTTGCTGACAAGGGGAGTGGTATTGTGTATAGTGGTTTAGGGTTATTTTTTGACCCCCCCCCCGCGCCGGTTTAAAAATTACTTACTTACGTAATACTTGAATGATCCCTATGTTCTAAGTTTTACAGTGGTGCTGCGCTTGGTCGTGCGCAGTAGTAGTACTCTAAATATTACATACCCATTATTTTAAACTAAATATAAGAAGAAATACATAAATAAATTTGTTTCGTAGATAGTAAACAAGGTTATAGCATCATTGAGGAACACATTAAAATATTTTTTTTTGGTTCAAATTAATAATTTAAAAAACACTTTATATTCACAGTAGACAGGATAAAAATACATAGCCAATTTGATAAAACGAGTGAATATGAAATATTTTAATTTTTTTTGGCATACCTACTAAGCTATTTTACAGGTTTAAATATTATTTTTATTTTCATTCATTCATTCAATATTAAAATATCGAACAAACACAATAATCAATCTTCAAATCAATCAAACAATCTTTATTAATTTTATTTACGTTGTTTTTAACTAAATTAACGTAAAGTTTGTTATCTAATATTTACTATAGACCTATACCCAAATTATATTACACCAACTATAAATTAAAATACTATAAAAGCACTAACCTAACTAACCTAACGTAACAAAATGCAAGTAGCCAAGGTCAAATTTTAAAGGTAAAGGGTATATACGCTATAAAAGTGGTGGATATTCTATATTAATTGTGCTTACTTTACTCACAACTTAACTGAACGTGGGACCGCCCCCCTCTCTCCCTCACATGGTAGAGACGCATCCGGATATGAGAGAGGGTATATATTAAAATAGCTGTGCCTCGCGGTTTCAACCGCGAAATCCATAAAAATTTCAACACCCTATTTCACCCCCTTAGGGATTGAATTTCTAAAAATCCTTTCTTAGCGGATGCCTACGTCGTAACATCTACCTGGATGCCAAATTTCAGCTTGATCCGTCCAGTGGTTTGGGCTGTGCGTTGATAGATGGCCATGTCATGTTTGAGTTTTATATATATATAGATTTACTAGTGGAACCGAGAGGCCTTTTAATGATCTATTATCCGTGTGGTTGTTTATGGGCCTCGTCAGTCATATAATGGCGACAGCTCGTTTGTCCCTATATAAAAATAATCTGGCGGTAAAGGCTGCAAATGTCTTGCAGGGCAAAAAAGAAATAATTGTAGCGCTTAATTGGAAGACGCCAACGGAAACGATAAACTGTTTAGCTTGCAGCATTGTGTATGGAATAACAAAAAGAGCCCATCTGTTCGTTTATGTCACGTAAGAACACTATTCAGTTGATCGAAAAACTTTTCCAATAGCGCCGCGCTGATGATAGGAGTCCGCGACCTGCGTAAATACTTTTATTGCCGCCCACCTTCGGAATACTTAGTAGTTACGGAAAACAAAAACATTTTTAACTTTTCAGTTTCATGTTCATTTTTGAATAACAACCTCCTATATAATAAGGTACGATGGGGTTGACGTATACATGTGGATTAAAACTCCCTGTAATATAATAACGATCATAATACTTTTATTTCCAGTTTTTTCCTACAGTTTTAAGTCAAGTGACGCTATGGAGTATTCAGAGCGGATAGCTGAGTACGGGGCACATAAACATCCGTACAGAGGTTATATACAAATTGTTTGACCTCCTTCTACATCTCATGGGCCACCGCCTCCTTACACATCGCACAAAACGCGACAGCACTGTTATCACTTAACGCTGGTATCGTGTAAGCAAGAGGTACCTCTCCAGTCGTTTCGCCAAATGCATTCATGCAGCGTCGCACTGTCTCTTAATAAAATTCACTTGGTATAGATTTAGGCGGATCTTGCCGCGGGATACAGCCAGTTTTAAAAACAGCCTGATACTCCCGACTAGTGTAGATTTTAGTGGAAGTATTTTCATTGGATCAGTATTTGCGAAGATAACCCTCTACAAATAAATAAAGGTAATAAATACTATTATATTTATAAAGATATTTTCAGAAGTATATAAGAAGGTTATGTCCAGCAGTTGACGTCCTCCGGCTGATGATGATGATGATATAAAGATATATTCAGAAGTATATAATAATATCTTTACGATACATAAAGATATTTTCAGAAGTATTTAAAAATATCTTAATGATAAATAAAGATATCTTCAAAATTACCAAAGTATATACGAATATCTTTATGATACAAAGATATTTTCAGAAGTATCGTTACGAAAATACCGAATTGATACTGGCAATTATAACGGTACACGTGCCAGTGTGTATCGGAAGCTTATTTCAATCCCCCAGCCCGCTAGTTGCAATGAATACAAAGGGGGAAATTGAGGCTTCTCTATAGAAGCAGATACAGATTGCCATAGAAGGGGAGCTTGCTTGAACTAACCATATCACAGACTACAATGGCCGAGGTACACAATACTTACAAATTTTGTGAAGTAGTTTAAGGATTGGAAATAAAATCTAAAACGTTTAAAGATATTTGCTAAACATATTTCGTATTAAGTATCTCATATTCGTGTAAAGAACATTATTTTGTATAGTTAAATGGGGAAACAATAGACTGCAATAGGCTGATGATAATGATGATGATGATGATGATGATGATGATGATGATGATGAAGGGGGCAAACGACCAGTTGGAGACATTTCATGACTACCGACGTCCATGGACATTGGCACAGGGGCTATAAATATGCGTTGCTCTCCATTCTCCTCCATCCTACACGGGCCACCGGCTACATAAACACGGCACAAAACGCGACAATACATCTGCCACTTTCATTCGGTGTACCCGGTCGTGCCGGCCCAATTCGGTTGCATGCGTGCAGCGTGGCACTACCTATTAATAGTAAGTACCTAACATTCGTTTAAAGGATATAACAAAAAATGTGTGATAAATAATAGTACAAAGCACTGTATGTCGTCGTTTGTATTGAGCTCAAACCACTTCTGAAATCACTTCAAGATGCAAGAATTTCTAAAATAATTGCCGCTCGTTCGTTTATCCATTGTCTTTAAAGGAAGCACACACTTGAAGGAACATTCCCGAACAGGTAGTAGAACTTCTTTGCTTGAAGTTAGATAAGATTTAAATTTGAAACATTTTGCTTTGCGTCATTTTATTAACAAGTTATCACATTGAGACGTAAGTCACTACAATTTTAATTGTATCGACTATTGTGAAATATAAAAACTGTTAAACTAGCATGATAATATGTTGCATGTTCCATACTAATAACAGCATATTAATTAATGTATCCAAAAATAGAAAAAATGTAAAGAATAATTTCCTTACTGTTTTTTAAAGTGTTATAAAGGTTGATACAAGCGAGAGGCATTAAATGAAACCACATATTTAGTATATTATTTTCAGGCGACACAATAAAAATCAGATCAATAGGATCAATAAATTAGCCACACGAATTTTTT
>LUGF01038349.1:403726-417331 GCA_001625245.1 Calycopis cecrops
AGCAATACTCGCTACGAACAGCGTTTGGCAATGACGCTGTATGCAACTACCGGACCCACCCCGCGCCGTCTGCTGATTCAGAGATACGGGTGGAGAATCCCCCAGTTGCCCAGTTCAGCTGCTCTTTGTCTGGCCTCTTTCTCCAAGCCTGTCCGGTAAGGGTAGCCTTGTCTAGCATAGCCTTGAAGATCACAGAGGCACGAAAGCCCCACCACCACAGCGAGATGGTAGCATCTTCGGGTGGTATTTTTTTCGTGATTTAACAATTTATGTACCAATTTGTTGTATCCGTTATTATTATATTAAATAGATTTTAAATTTCTAAATACATGAAAGCTATTTATTTATCTAAAATATAATAACTTAATAATTTTAAAATAAATAGACATGCAGTAACTTTGAATATATTTGTACTTAAAGTTCGATTCAAAAAAGCTTCACGTAACATAATAGGAAGCAAAACAAGTCACGATGTTGGCAGAGAACTTAGCATGGACATTACATTTGATACACACGGTTTACTCGTGCAGCCAACAATTATTGTTAAAATTTGTTTTCGAGCATTGCAATATAATAATATAATAAAATGCTGAAGATAACCCAAACCCTTTATTTATTGAATATAAATTATTTCATTTTTTTGGAAACAATTATAAATCGTTAAATCTGTAAATATAAAAACTTATATCTAACATTATGAAATTGTTATGTACAAACCTATTTTTTATCGATAATTTTATTTTTAAATCTTAAAAATATATTATTTTATACGTACAAAAAGTTGTTATTTCTTACTTAAACTCAAGGGATAAGATTTCACATAATTGAAGTTTTGTGATCAGTTATGACAAGACTACAATTTTAAAATTTAGTGCTTAAATATGAGAGAGAGATAAATCGGGCGAGGTATGCTAATAGTAGTATTTGCACACCTTATCGGAAGAGGATAAAAATTACTTAAACACCGAGGGAAATTAACTAACTCCCTTCCAATATCCCGATGTTGATGGAACTGAAATGCGCTACAGAAGATCCCCTAGGAGGATCCTATCCTCAGGAGGTTACTCTCGACTACTACTACTTGTTACTAGGGTCATGTAGCCTTTTAGGTGTATTTCACTGAAACTCGAGTAGGTACTACAATTATCTGCCACACACTGGGTCATTAGTATTATAGCGAAGATTCGCTAGACAAAAAAGACATCACAACGTAAATAACATTGGCAAAACGTTCGAATTTTCCATTTATCAATGTTATTTTTACGACATCAATTTGTACCATGACATTTGATATCTTACCACAGCGACTGTATTCTCAAACGGATTCAACAACTGCGATCCAGGGGTCGACTTCAAACAGAATTGGGTCCCAGTTTGTCAAACTACACAATACAGTGTAGTTGACGTTGCATTGCACTCGGGGGCAAAAGTATAGCTCCCTAACGACCACAGCTTGGCTCCAACTTTTAATAGTAATGCCGCACTTTTAGGTCCTAGTTTAAAGACTGAAACGAGGTCAGGAACGAGCCGATGCCATACACATTTCTTTTAACTTATCAGATATATTGCCGTGGAACTTACATTTTAGTGTCTGTAGTTTTCAGTTTTATTTTCGTTTCCATGTTCATTTTGTTCCTGATGATAATACGCAGAGTTCTGGGAACAACAAATATACTACGTTTGTGTTTGTTTTAGTTCTCTGTGAAAAATTATTATCATGGGGATTTTTATTTAGTTGAACTCGCAAAGTCTTAGATATTCGTGTCTTTTCCTCCATGGGCTACTTACAAACCACACGAAACGTGTTAGCATAGCCAAAATTTTTAAGGTAAGATAAGGTACTTCAATTTTGCCACGATGAAGGTGCCAAAATTAAACTAATTAATATAAACATCATTGTATTAAAAAATTAAATTGAAATATTTTCTCACCTACAATATTCGAATGTGCAACCAGTGAACATATTATTATCGTCGGAGTCGGCTTTGCTATAGATAAGGATCCTTACATAATATACAAGTATTTTAATCTTAGCAAATACAAGTTCACACTGTGCCTCGTAAGTCTTTTTTAACTACTAAAAATCGTACAAAAATGAACTCCTAACTTTCAATATAAAATTTGACTTCTACGTAACTAGAAAAACTCCGCGGTTCCACCTGCTCTCTGCTTCTGTTTGTCTAACGCGAATACAGCCTACAGCGTTTTTTAATTAAATGGTCTAATAAATATTGAAGGTTTCTTTAAAAATTGGACAAAGATTCAGACAAAGTAACTACAACTTTATATTATACGTTTTCAATTACTCTGCTCATAGTAAATAGCCTCAACATTCTTCGCCATTGTATATTAATTTCAAAAGCACTTAAACATTTAATGCCTTTAGCGAGACCACTTGATGTTTAACCAATTACAATTCAAGTTAAAATACCAATCCTTTAAGTACCGTAGTTCTGTGTTGGCTGAATACCAAAAATGAGACAACATCGCTTTACAATACCAAATATAAACGAAACTCTGTAATTGTTACTACAGTGTTCTTATTTATATCTTTTACTAACCTACTTTTGAAATAGATTGTTAATTTTATTATAATAGTTTGAAATTGGTCGCTTTTTTCAGTTTCCGATAACAAGGGCTAACATGAGCAGCTTTGAACTTCACTGTGAGGAATTGCAAGTAGATTTCTATAACATAATTTCGTTGTTTTAGATATCTACTTGTAATTCCTATTTGATATCCTGCTCTGCCTTTGTGTCCATAAAATAGGAATCCATGATCTTATTCAGTATGAATGTGACTGTCACCGTACTATCGACTCATTGGAGTCGAAAGTTACCAAGATGTCAAATTGCCCACTTTTCCTCAACTATATTAACCAAATAAAACATCAATAAATCATAAAAATCTTGACTATCATATTATTGTGCTTTAAATAGCTACTTGTTTCTATCAAATTTACAAATGAGCGGAGGTTAATAGTACTTACCAATACAGTAATAGATAAATTTTCCGAAAGATTATATCAACATTTAATTATTCGGAAAAGCCCTTTTCCCGGGGAAAGTGTTAAAGCCATTGAATATTACATAATCAAACCCGGGGTCACCGCCAACACCGCCCTCGAACCCTATACTCCTCACCCAAACACAAACCAACTTTATGACTAAATATTGATGTGTGGTTTTGACGTCTCCTTACTAAGTGAACCTTTGAAATGGGGTCTGTGACGTAAGTTCCCACATGTCATTAAAACCAATATTGGCATTGTCGATAGTGCCTTTCCAAGATTCTCTATAAATAGATTTCCACTTTTTTGTTATAATATTGGGCTTTATGAACCGCTAACTTAAAAAATAAGTAAAATCGTAAAATCGTGTGAACACGCTCAGCGTTGCGCTTTTCGCTTTATAGCGCTCTATATGAAAGCCAAAAAAACATACGTATTACAATACATATATATAATAATACTTACAATTAAATACAATATATATAAAAAATACTTAATAAGCTAGATCGCGAAAGTTTGTGAGAATGTTTGTTACTCTTTCACACAAAAACTACTAAACGGATATTCATGAAACTTTACAATAATATAGCTTTCATATCAGAATAAAATAATAAGTTAAAATTTTGAATCATTTTTGAAGTCCGAAATCCATGCGGGCGAAGCCGCGGGCGTAAGCTAGTTGTATATAAATATATATGTACATATATATATGTAATTGTGTTTAATTTGTAAAAATTTTAAATTGTTATACCTTAATAATTAGAAAACTATTAATACGATATCGTAAAGAAGCTATTATACTATGTCGCTCAATACTTCACATATTATAAACGCAAAATGATGGTCACGAGAAATGGAATTTTATGTAATAAGAGATACAGACAGAAAAACATTAAAAATACTATTAAAAAAAACGTTTATTTGGGATATTTGGGCCACCAAATGTAAAACACAGCTAGCAGTCACCTGAATTTAGGCAGACAGACTGTCACTTGTCCACTAACCACCCATGCTCCTACCCACCTCTCGATATACGGAGCGAATCGCGGGAGATGCACGGGAGCTTGCTCACCGGTTCTGTTCCCCAACGTGCAATTCTTGACTCCCTACAACGTGATATGTGCTCCCATTAAACCACTTTCCCCCTCGTGCCACCCTGAAATCACTGAGACAGAAGTCTTCACTAGCCTTGTCAGTCCTGGTTTTTGCAGCTACGTCTTTATATGTATTTCGCCTTCGTACCATGCATGCGCTTTTTTCTTTTCATTACTTCAGCTAACAAAATCATTGTTTGGGTGCGACTAAATCCTGATGATAGAGTGGGCCCACTGTAGTCCGCTAGATGCCATCAAACATACAAGTACAGTACAGTCAAATTCCCACAGAACACGTTCTCTGGGCCCCCCTTCATGAACACAAGGGCAGCATGGCAATTCATATAACGCCATTATGTGCAGACGACCTCTAAAACATCCGTGCCCTGTAAGTATCTGCTAGTCTCTGAGACATACAATCTAGAAAAATGTTTCTTATACGGAACTGACTGTAAAATATATACTCAAGTAAAATTAATAGACCGACCTAAAGACGCAAATTTGTGTATAAATTAAAGCGGCTTAAGACCTCAGATAAGTTCGTCATTATTATCTAAAGTCTCGAGCTTCACCATAAATCTTACCTACATAAATAACTTTTATTTTTACTTTAATCACAGTTTCGTAATATTATCCACCTCAACTTAGCTCTCGTACTTTTAAGGTTGTTCATTAAAGTACAGGCAAGTGTTTTTAAGTAAGTGATCCATTCTAAAGATTAATTTTCTTAGAATTTATAGTGAAAGTTATAATTTACTTAACAATGTTTTGTTTATTTTGTGGTACATTCTTTTTCATGTATTACCGTAATTGTTATAAGTTTTTTATGTCTGAAGTTCCTTTATTGTAATTGGAACATCTTTAATGTGAAAATGTGTCATTTGTGCTTCGAAATGTTTCTGACGAATTTTTATAAAATTTTCTGTATTTGGTAAACCTGAGAAGTAGTAGAGATAGTAAAGTATAGTTTCCAAGGAATTAATATTCCCAAGGAACCGAAAGTTACATGTGAAACCGTGTGACACAGCTAGTAATAATTACTAGTTATCCACTAGTATTTAGTAAATACCTGCTCCTATATAAAGAAGTGACGAAATAAAAAAGTAATTTACATACAAAATAGTTCAAGCGCTCTCAAATATAAGTTTGTCAACTTTTGTAAGTTCTATCTTGTCTCGTACGTACTTCCCTGCACGGAAACTTGGGGCGTATTCTCAATTGTCATCTATATTAGCATATTACACCGAAAAATCGTATGCGTTTGCACAAAATGCTCAAACGATATTCACAGGAGGCATTTCGCGAATTATAACTTCATACGAATGTGAAATTATGTGTCGGAAACTCGATATTCCGATTGAGGTAATTGAAAGCTTAAAGGAATTTATTTTCAATTTCCTATGATATGAGGTTTCCCGCCTATAAGATACGGCGTCAGAAGTAATGTAAAATTTATTGCGGTTTCTTTTAATTTTACGTTATTGAAATGTTATTTAAAATATACGTTGTAAATGAAGTTAATTAAAAAATAATCTGTCTTACCAAGTTCTTTTATACAGAATACCTTAGTCAAGGTTGTTTTATGTAGTTCTTTATAATTGAAACCAATTTTGCCAATTTTTAAATAGAACAAGTTTTCAATACTTAGATAAACGAGTGTTTAAGTATATCTTTTAGTTTGTTCACAGTTTAAATAGTTTTCATTTGTCATGCAATGAATTGAAAGAAAATTGTGGTTTTTAACCAATTTTTTTCGTAAGATGTAGTGCCATGCTTATTACAGCCAAAAAGGGCGTCACGGCCGGGGAGATCTTTGTGTCCCATCGGAGGTTAAAATATAAAACCTTACACCATCATCATCATCAGCTGAAAGCCGTCCGCTGTAGGACATAGGCCGTCCCCAAAGAGCGCCAACAGTCATAGTCACCATACACCATCGGTAAATTAGAACTTTAACCTTCGGAATGTGCTCGATCAATCTGATCAAGGAATGTTAGTTATGGTTTTCCCCGGAACAGATATGCCTCCAAATTCATTAAGTAAAATACAATAGGTATTATTTAGAGATCATAAAGTATATTTTCTACTAAATCAAATCTTGCACAGACAAATCCGCGGCGCGTAGCTAGTATCTGTATAATCTTATCTCTTCGCCACGAAAGCGTGTAGTCATTTAGTAAGAGTATGTCAGCGTTGCCGTGACTGGCACTAGGGAGGCTCCCGGCTCGTTGTGTTCCGCCCGTATTACTATTTAACGACATGACAAAGCATTAAGATTGTTCTTGATGGATGCCCTCGCTCCGGAATTCGGACGATGACTGACTTTTATAGCAAAAACCTTTACAACCTAGTGTTACATTGGAATCGTTTATATTTTGTATGTCATCTTATGGGCGAATATTTTTTCATATTTTTTGTGTATCGGTTTTTGTTGAACATTATTATGAAACAAACGAGCCATTTGAGACGCCCATAAACTTCCATACATGTAATGGATAGATTTGATACCTTTCTTCACTTCATATTTATAATTAGCATACAACTAAAAAGAATATCAGAGAAGAGGAAAATGTATCGAAATAAAGGAGGCTGTTCACCATCTGTGAGATATTAGCCAACAATGAACAAGGACTTACATGTTAAATTACTTGCACGTGTATTTGTTGATATCAATAAGAAACAGAATATTACATTATGAGTTTTGTATCAAAATGTATATTGAGATTTTTTTCCCATAATCTAAAAACATTAATTACCTACTTGATGGATATAAATTTTAATTCGAATATAATTGTCATAATACAAGCCCTATAGTTCTGCGGCCTACCAAACAATTGCAATAATATTGTTTTATTGCTTGCCTACCATTAATATTTATTTCGTAAACAATATAAACAAAGTATATTTTTCTACCAACATGTCTACTTTGGAGCTGCATAGCTAACAGCGGGTTCCACATAAATGACGGGTTCATCAGTAGCCGAAGTTCATAATCCGTAGGTGTGCCAGGGTCAAAGTCAATAGTGTCGGTGTTAACAGAAGTGCCAAGGTCATCAAGACAGGAAAAATCGGGGTTCATTATAAATAATCCAAGTAGTTGATATAGAACTTACAAAATTAACAAAGACGCGCAAGAAACAAGCCAGCGAATGATATTTTTCAATATGACCTCTGTTTTTAATTACCTTAACCTCTATATTTTATTAAATAGTTTTTATTATGATTATATTTCTATCAATTATTATTAATTTTTAAGAGCATTATGCATAACATTTTTTTCAGAATTCATCAAGTGTTATAATATATGGATTACAATAATATTAACATTGTTCTTTTTCGATTTTATTAATGAAATATTTTTTTAAGGATGTTGCCGATCGATTTAAGTGTATTTTATAGTTTGGCACCATAGAGATTTTGTAGTTTGATGTCTAAAGTTTGATGCGTCATTTATTGCGCAATTAAATTAAATTCTAAAAACAAGTAATTTCTTAATTAAACAAATTACGTGATGTATACGTTTGGCCAGAAGTGGCTTTTGGCTTTGATTTTTGTTTGTTATTTATATAGTACATATAATCATTCAGTTTAAACTACAGAGAGTTTGAAGAAACTCACCTGAATTAATAGTTTAAAATCGGGCACCCACTATTAAAACTAAGTTTAACTCTAACTGCGTTCTGTTTGTGTTGTTGAATTGGAAACTGCAGTTAAGTTTGAACAAAGTTCATTGCAGAAGCGACTGTCTCCCTGGTTGTCGCGGCGAACCTACTACATAATATAGTCCCATGTAGAGAAGTTATTTTAAGAAAAGCATTCAATTTTAAATTATTAAATGTAAATAAAGCTTGGTAAGTAAATATATCATATCGGTTCGGGCGGGCATGATCGAAGACATATTATTACGCTTACTTAACCCTAGCGTCAAGTGATGAGTCAAAACAAAAACGAAAGGGAAAGGGAGGACAAGCGAGCAATAAGCGCTTTAAAAAATAATGAATGAAAGAAAGAAAAACATTTATTTGAACACAATACAAGAGACAAGAACAACAGACCTTATACAAAATAACACATAGTGGCAATAACATTAAATTTATTCAGACATTACGTACTTTAATGAGATTTTTTATAATTAGTATTATTATTTAAATTAAAATATTTACGTTGAAGACGAAAGATACGACGTAGATAATTATAACCTTAAAATTTTTCATCACATCGTCTGTAGTCAGTTTTCGGTAAGTGAATAAAAAAAAGCTAGCGAACAACTTTGTTTCTTTATTTTAGAAACTTGCATATGATATGACGATGACATGTTAACCTGATTCCAGAAAAAAATATTTTTAGTACATTTCAGTAGTTTTCAACCAAACTAGCAGGATGATGCGTCACTGATGTCTTTTACCTCACGTGTTACCAAGTAACACTACCGACGCCCATAGAGATCCGCGTAATTATTGTGCAAATGCGTTGTCCTCCTTGCCGCCCCCCTTACTACCTAATAGGGGACAGGAAATTCACAAACAACATCAAACGGGGCTTCATATTCGTCACTTCAGCGCTTTATCATGTGAGCGAGTGGAATCTCGTGGAGGATATATTTTCTGACTGTTTATTGGTCTATTTATCCTGTAGACGACTGGATGTTTTGTTTTTATAGATCAGAAACAATGATACCTATATCGTTTGCTTATAATTATATACTGTAAGACAGAAATGTAAATAAATGAATTATCTGATATGGACTATATATCAGATAATTCATATATTTACATCTCCGTGATGCATATCAGCTAGGCTCCTCTTTATAGCTTGTTTAAGTCACTACATTCTCGTAATGTCTTCCGCTTCGATTAGGGACGGAAATTGGAATTATTTGCTACTCCTTCTATTTTTTTCTGATTAAATTCGTAGCGGGTCTCAAGACAGTTTATGCTTTTCTCTTGGGTTTCCTCAAATCATATCAAATGATCGATGTGGTTGCCGCTGTTGGTCCTTGCAAGACAGGAGTAGCAGGGTCGTGAACATCTGCTGGGTCAAGCCCGATAAAAAAATCGTTTGCATGACGTATACAGCTATTTCATATGCACTAAAAGAATGTAGGTATAAAGAACGCGACCTACATCGTCCGCATATTCGCTCACTAAGCCATAAATCACGCATAACCTGCTTATCTCTCTTGATACGAAATTCGGCCATGCGCTGAATTTGCATTGCATGATAATTCACACAATTTGCATTTTTATACTTCTTTAAAATCATATAACAATGTGGTACACAGATCACAATTTTTGTTGTACAACTGGGTAAACGAGCAGTTGAAGCCATTTTCTAATTACCGATGCCCATATACATCCGTATATTTATTATGCAGACGCGATGCCATTCTTCCCCTTCCTCCTCCAACGGACCACTGAACGCTCACCAACCACAGAACACTGCAGCATTGCAGTCACTTCACTTCGGTGTTACGTCAGCGAAGGGTCATGCCGGGAAATTATCTCCCCCATCTAGAATCACATTTGAACTCTACTTATTTGAGACTTTCGCGATTGTTAAACATTTTGTAGTTACTTTACGGGTAAATGATAAAATATTTATTAAAGCTAACCAGCTAGCGAACACATAACGTTGCTCACCGTTTCAGCTGGGTTGCAACCTCTTTTATCTATTCCGTGGTTGAAGCAACCGTGGTTACAAGTCGACTCTACATTTGACTTGCACATAAAAAAATAATGACGTCAGCTCTTTATTTTGTCAAAGATTATTTAACGTGGTAAATACATAGATCTGGGACGCGTTTTGGCTATTCTGTATATGTGGGGTGTAGTGTAGTGTAACTCGGCAACTCCACATAAGTTCCCCGGAACGAGTCAAGTTGGTTCCTTATTGAGGGAGTAAATAGCCCTTGTTTACTAACACAATGAGCACTTAACAAAGTAATACCTGTGGCTCAGCTAATAAGGAAATACCTTTCTTAATACGTTCTACGTGTTGTTCGGCAAAGGCGCTGTCAATGTGTTGAATGAATTAAGAATATGAATACGAATACGAATACGAATACTCGAGCTAATGTATTTGAGTTATTTTTTTATTTTTTTTATTTTTTTATGGTATAGGGGGGCAAACGAGCAGTTGTAGCCATTTTCATGACTACCGACGCCCATAGACATCTGCATAGAGACTATACAGATGCGCTGCCCCCCTTTCTCCTCCCACCTACATGGGCCACCGGCTACTTACACACCGCATTATTACATTATTTTTATTATTAAAAACATTATGTTATGTTTTTATATACTGTCCCTCGAAATTGTTTGCACAGTTTGCCTGAGGGATAAAGTCCCTTATTTATTAGGGGTTAAAGTATGAAATTGCAGATTTGTACTGAGAAAATTGAAATTAGTCTTTTTAAGTTTACACAAAAATGTCAAACCTTAAAGGTATGTCAATTAGAAGTACCCCTACAATAAAACCGCTATATCATACTTTAAATTATTTATAGGGTGTAGTAGGTAGTGTCATGCATTGCCGTCGAACGGCGCTGGCCAGGGAGGCTTGCTCTTATGAAACCAGCGTGAAGTAACAACTATGTTATCACGTTTCGTGCGGTTTTTGAGTGCCGTTCTATTGCAGAAGGAAGGGGAAAGGATGGTAACGCGACTGCATAATAACTATAGCGATGTCTATGGATGTCAGTAATCACCAAACGACCCCAACTGCTCGTATTTTCCTTATTTTATAAAAATATGTAATGCTGTAGCATAGAAGATATATGCCTATAATATGCCTGTTATGCTATGCTCGCTGCTTATGAGTTGAAAGTTAGCAAAACATTGGCATCAGTATGTCTATGGGCGTATAAGTCATGATATGCTAAAGCATAGTCTGATTTTAGTTTGTTTTATATTTAAAAAAAAAATGCATTGCACTGCAGTCCAGGTGTCGTTGTCAGCTCTTGTCTATGTCTGTAGACCTCAGGCAGTAGTTATCCAGTCGATATGAAGATGAGCCTCTTAAAAACTTTATCCATACTGACAGACTCCTTTCCAAACAGTTCCAACTCTTCATTAAATAATGTAGAGTGTAATATCACTCTACATTATTTTATAGAAGATTCGCGAATATGAATTATTCAAAAAAAGTTAATCCAAATATCATAAAACTGTGTTTCGAGCCCTCTAAACAATGCATCACTAAAAGATTCACGATATATTTTTAACCTGTATTGGTGACATATGAATTGGTTAGAAGAGCTTTTTCAATAATACTAAGGTACAAAATTAAGGAGACAAAATTAATTTAATAAAACACAGTAAACCTTTAAAAATTATATGAACTTTAATTTATAGGGAAATTTTAATTACTGCCAGGAAATGATGTTTAAATAATAATAATAATTTGCCTATTTTAAAAATGGAAACTTACGCATTTTCTAAAAGTGTTCAGGATTACAATCATTATTATTAAACCATAATAATCGTAAACATCATTATCAGCTTTAATCAGACCTCTTAGAATACAAAATAAAATTTTTAATATATGTAATATTTTATGACTATAGAAACATAATATTTATAACGTTGTCAAGACAATTACACACCGTACAAAAACAATCGCAATAACACTTAAGCTATTCCTGCTCAGCTATTATTCAATGCAACAGAAGCTAAAAGGATATTTCCAGTTGACAGATACGTTTCTTCGGCTATCTGGCGACACATATCTCGCCCCGGAATGCCGGGACGTAGACAAATGTCTCGTGCACCTCAACGTCGTGTCATCTACCACACAACTTCAGACAAAGACGCCTGGATTTATTGCACATGACCTGCTTGTTTAAGTTATATCCGGCATATGGATGTCTGTCGTTTAAACACGTAAGTTCTCGGTTCAATCATGATAATTGCTATCCTTAAATGTATATTTGTAATTTAATCTATATCACATAATAATATGCTGCATAGGAGGAGGTAGTGCCACGCATGATGCATGACACTACACCCTATACAACGGACCCTATGCAACGGAATTGGGCCGGCACGACCGGGGAAGCGCCTCTCGGTCACTTGATACCGGCGTTATGTGACAGAGACGCAGTCGTGTTTCGTGCGGTTTGTGAGTAACCGGTGGCCCATTGGGGGGGAGATAATAGGAGGGTAACGCATCTGCGTAACAATCATGCGAATGTCCATGGGCGTCAGTAGTCATCAAAAGGCTCCGATTTCTCGTTTGCCCCCTTATGCTATAAATAAAAAAAAAATAAAAATATTTAGAGTAGCTACGAATTATAGTTAAGTTTTTTAACCAAGTTTGGTCAACACCTTCCGTTGTGAAAGTAAAATTGAAAATTATTGCTGAATGATAAAAATAATGGCGTCAATATTGTCCTTGTCATTACTGTGATAGACGAGAGAATTTGATTGAAATTTATTGATGATGTTCTATATGACGTCATCGACGTTGTGTCTTGGTTTGTTTTGACCTGTCATAAAAAACCGTTTAGCTGTAATTTATTAAATCATTACATAATTTACCCGTCATTGCGTTAGTGGAAAGCATTGTGAGTATAGTAACCGCGCTCATTTGCAGAAATAAACCCGTTACTAATAGTGCTACTTTCACGCTTTATATTAATATTGTTTAATAAGGAAACGTAACAAAAAGAAACATAGTATAGTGAAAAATTTCGTGTAGACGCAAAATATCTTACGATAACTACAAGTGGACTAATAAGGTACGTCGTATTTCTCTCCGAATGTGCGAATTCGGCGCAGCTGTTTTGCGCCCGTAACCTGAGCTAAGTAGGTATTACGACCTTACGTATGTTCGACAATGCTCCGTAAGGGAAACTTTTCTTTGGTCCTTTTAAGGAGGAACATTTTAGCGGTCTTTTTATTTCACTGAAATTAGCGAATGGTGTTGTTATACTAATGCTAAGCTCTTCGATTTTTAAATTAATGTAATTTTCGGATTTACTGTTGTTATTACTGTACGCATAAATCTTTTTTATAAATATTTATCACTATAAATCGTTATCAGCTACATTATAGGTTCGCATTTTTGCATACAGACAAGGGGAGAAATCGTCGCAAGCTATCTTATATATTATTATTAGATAATTTTAAATATTTCTTATTTAGCTGGTTATAATTTTTCGAAGTGAATACTTCTTTAGAGGCGTTAGGCAGGGCAAATATAAGATACATTATTCGTTCGTTTCGTTCGTAGTAAATACGCTGTACGTACGTAGCAACGGAATGTGAAACGACTCAACTCGTGACAGCTACGAGGACTTTAGTAGCAGCTACGAAGAGACGTAGCTGCTTCACTTTCCTATGCTACGAATGGTATTTGTTATATTATTTATAAGTTTTCACTTCGGCAGTCCTTGACTATGACTATGACTGCATGTTTTTTTGTAAACTTTTAAAAAAAAATTAGAATGTTAACAAAAATAATAATCCTACTAATATTACACACGCGAAAGTTTGTATGTTT
>LUGF01038349.1:417355-444042 GCA_001625245.1 Calycopis cecrops
TATAGGAGGGCAAACGAGCAGTCGGAGCCATTTTCATGACTACCGACGCCCACAAACATCCGCATAGAGGCTATACAGATGCGCTGCCCTCCCTTCTCCTCCAACTTCCATGGGCCACCGGCTACTTACACACCGCACGAAACGCGACAACGCAGCTTTACGCCGGTCTCGTGTAAGCGAGAGGTACCTCCCCGGTCGTGCCGGCCCAATTCGACTGCATGCAAGCATGCAGTGTAGCACTACCTCTTACTATTTGTCATGTCATGAAATTTGGCACACACATAGAGAGTAACTTGAACTAACACAGGATAGTTTTATCCCGAAAAAAATTTCCTAAGGGATGCCTTGGGATGATTTTCTATTTTCCACGGGATCTAAATTTCCGCGCGAGGCGCAGCCACTATATAATAACTTATGTACTGCGGTGTGTAAGTAGCCGGTGGCCTATGGAGGTGGGAGGAGAAAGGATCGTATCTGTGTAGTTTCTATACGGATGTCTATGGGCGTCGGTAGTCATGAAAATGTCTCTGACTGCACATTTGCCCCGTTTGTTTTGTTGTTTGTTGTTAAAAAAAAAAACTTATATTATGCCCAGCCAATTTGGATACATTTGTTATGTAACTTGTGTTACAGGAGGTTCAGTCGGTTCATTTTTACACAAACGAGACGGGATTCAATCCCGCGACGTCAGGCGTAACACGCGGCGTATTTGCTTGCTGTTGCTTTTGCTGGCCATGTTACCACTGCGCTAAACGGTCGTCGAGCTGGACTTCATAAAACTGCAAAGAGGGGATAAAGGAGATGTAAATACGGCATTATTGAAATTGTATCTAAAAATGTTGCATGTTGTATTGCGGCCAAATTAATAAAATAATAATAATAAAATATCTGTGGACTTTACACACCACGTTAGCCTAGCCCCGTGCTAAGTACCGTAAGGACTTGTGTTACGGGTACTAGACAACGGAATATATTTAATATGTTTATAAATTTAAGAATTTTTATATATTTAAGATTTTTATTATAGAAATACATATAAATACATATATAAACATCCAAGACCTAGGCGGGATTCGAACCCGCGACCCCTGGCGCAACATGCTCCACTTATCCGAGCCCTGTACCACTGCGCCAGCCTGGTCGTCAAATCAAATTGGTCACTCACTGGCTAATTCGCCTATCGCTCACATGATGTGAAAGCTATGAATTGCGCTTCTCACAAGCCGTGTGAATATACGGGATGTGAGTAGCCGAAGGCCCATTGGAAGAAAACGGTGAAGAGGGCGACACGTGTGCAAATACTATACCGATGTATAGTACCTATATTTTTTGTAGTATAGGGGGGAAACCGGAGCATTTTCATGATTACCGACGCTCATAGACATCCTCATAGAAGTTATACAGATGCGCTGTGCTGCGTTCTCCTGTCACCTTCATGGGCCACCGGCTGCTTATGCACCGCACGAAACGCGACATCACAGCTGTCACTTTACTCCGGTATCGTATAAGCGAGTGATACTTCCCCGGTGCCGGCCTAATTCGGCTGCACGCAAGCATGCTGTGTGGCACTACCTCTTACTCTCGTATCGTATCGTAAGTATCTTTCGCTTACACGACACCGGCGTAAAGTGACAGCTGTGTTGTCGCGTTTCGTGGAGTATGTAAATAGCCGGTGGCCCATGGAGAAGCAGGAGGAAGAAGGGAAACGCCTCTGTATAACCTCTATGCGGATGTTTATAGGCATCGGTAGTCATGTAAATAGCTCCGATTTCTCGTTTGCCCCCTTAAACTATAAAAAAAAAACTATAATGCATATGCAGCAAATACTATATTAATGATCGTGCGCACCAAATTACTCCGATTTGTCATTTGTTCTGCTATACAATAAAAAATTTCAACCAAAAATAAATATTCCCCTCACAAAATTCAGGAATGATTTGCTTATATTTTGAGTAAACATCTATTTTTTGGTAATTTGATTCCGTTGATGCATACGTGTACGAGTGTGTGTGTCAGGTGATTCATATGAAGCTCCCAAATACATTTCTATCTAATCCAATCATCCATGTTTTCAATCTATATTTTTGACGATAGAAGATTAAAGGAAAAGCAAAATTACAATTTTATTCAGTTGTATAAAAAAACACAATTTTTACGCGTCAATGAAATCTCTCGGATTTTTTCAATGTTTCATTTCAATAGCGATAACTATTGTTGTCAAATAAAATATAGAATGTCAGCTAACAATGGAGATAGGTAAAGGAATAGCCAAACAATTATAAAACTTCTTATAATATACTCATTTTTTTAGCGCGGTCTATATATACATACATATTATAGACAACTCAAAGGTTACTGACTGACTGACATAGAGATCTATTAACGCACAGCCTAAACCACTGGACAAATCAGGCTGAAATTTGGCATTACCTGCATGTCAAATTTCATGACGTAGGTCGTAGGCGTGGGCTAAGATTTTCAGAAATTCAACCCTGAAGGTGAAATAAGGGTGTTGAAGTTTATATGGATTTCTTAGAAATGAAACCGCGGGCACAGTTAAGAAAAGGGTACACATGGTTGAGTTACAAAATAACTATATTAGGAAGTGTATTCGCAACCTCTAGTAACCTTTTATATGAATTGTTTTCAACTTTCAGTCCCTACGTTTGCACCTAATCACATTGGGCTAACACTTAACAGCGTAACTGCACTTCTCTTATTTCGAGCAGATGTTACTTATTATCCTCTACTAGCAATATCTCTTCGATATTATGCGACATAGGATATATTTTTTTGATTGGAGTAATGGTAGTATCCCTTTTATCACCACGTATGCCTCGCAGGATACTACAGATCGCTTTTCTATGTGTTGATATTTAAAATCACCCTTGTCATCATCATTAACTGCCAGAAGACGTACACTGCTGAACATACGTATTCTTCTGAATCATGGTAACGATATAAAGCTATCGTATCGTCATTATCATCTCTTATCCGCCTTTTTTATAGGAAATGAGTAAATATGTCTATATCTTGAAAAAAAGATGACGCCTATCGACAATATCCCACTGCTAAACACTATATACTTAAACTTATTAATGACGAGTAATAAAGAAAATTGAGTGCTTTATACCACACAACTGAAGTAAAACTTAATTATTGACTTTCATTACCGTAGTTACAATGACATAACATCACAGTCATGACAGTCAACAGACAGATATAAAATTTTTAAAGACAAAAAAAATCACTTAAACCGTATTTGAATTTTGAATTTGAATGACAACTTCCATTGACCTCGCTCGATGTGTTATTTTTGTAACGCTTTCGCCAGCTTACTCCCCATGAAAAGCGTATAGAAATTTTACTTCAAAATACTTTTCGTAAAGGTATTTAAGTTTTCTGTATTTCAAACTTTGAATGAAATATATTTGTATTTCTAACTAAAAAAAACTGATTAATCCAAAGTATTAGCAACAGCTATTCAATTTGAATCAACGTACTGAGCGTACAGCATACGTTACTTTATTAGCCTTAATATGCACTCGTTATTTACTTGGAAATTTATAGCCCTAGCGCACCTGCCAGCGGTCATAAACTTCGTTACCTTCTCGTGTGCGACGCTTATTGACTCGGCGATACGCGCCCCGCCACACAACCTACGCTACAGACTTACAGCCCGACAGTGTTTACATTTCGAAGTATAAAACTGAAGAAGTGACGTGAGACAAGCGATAGGAATGGTTTTATTGATCGCTAGCAGTGTTACTATATATTAGAATATAAAAGAATGTAAATCTTTTATAAAGGACATCAAGACACTGTTACACACATTAAGTCTATTAAGCACATAAAAAACATAATCTATCACATTATATAAACTCAAGACAAAACTATAGCCATAAAAAATATATTGATATACATATTCCGGGGATTCAGAAACATTGCACTAAGTTTGTAGTATGCATTGAAAATAGTTTAGTGTTAAATGAGTCGAATGAATACTTTATAGTGGATAATTGTAGGGAGCATTGCAAATTAAGTAGAGAAAGTGTGTGAAACTTTTTCATGTTGATCTCATCTGCTTGCTTAAAAAATTAAGTAAAAAAATTTCTATGGTGAAAAACCAAAAGGTTGAAATAATTTGGAATTGTGATTAATGAATAAACTAAATTGAAAAAAAGAATTTTGAACCCTAATGGTGCAAAATTGTTTTCAAAATTATATGGAAAATCAATATAATATATCTACGTACACAAAACAGGCCATTTCTCATATTGAATAGCAGATAAGAAAGGATTTAAATGAAAATCTGCGGTTAAGCAAGTTTATAAACAGAAAATTTGCTTCGACATTGTCAACTGTGCTAAAAACGATGTTTAAATATTTTAAGGCTTAAGACAAACGAGTTAAAACCCTTGGTCCTTCAAACTCTCCCGATCCGACGTCAGGTCAGGATTTGGTGGGGACTTATTCCCGAGCAATTAAAACTTTGACTTCGTCTTTCTTGGGTTGTTAGTAAAATTCAAACCTTTTTGGAATGGTCCACTAACAATTGTCGAACAAATAAAGAGTTCATAGACAGAGAAGTTTGCTCTGAAAACGGTTTTAAGATATGGAGATTTTTATTGTTCTCGTTACTTCAAACGCCGAACATATTCGTGAACAACTGAATAGTTTATGATACTAAAAGTAATGTTTACGTTTCTTTCACTACTTACGACAATACTTACTTATATACGATTAAAAAAATATATGCACAGTTGAGAGAAACTGGCAATTTATTCAAGCTAATTGAGAACGGAAAAGCATTTTTATTCTGATGAATTTTAAATTATCACTCTTAGGACTCTATGTTAAGCAAGGCTTACACTACCCATCCCGACATTTATATTGTAGCAAGAACAACGCAAGAATTTTTAAAATATATCAACAAACTGATATAATATAATCCGTTTTACAAATTTTACTAAATTTATGGTAGTTCTGCATGATATTTCACTATACTATCCACCAAAGTGACATGTACTTAGCGAGGGACACGGCACGAAATATTAAAGCGGTTGTAACTGAAGTGCTTAAATTTATAATCTGGAAAATTGTATTACACGTTCACATTTGTTCAATATTCAGTAAGCGACGTGAGATGAACTCTCGCTCGAGAGTTTATCATCGCCCTGTCACTCCACTGTTATTTATGGACCAGTAAACTTGAAAATATATTTTCCTCGCTGCCAGCCGCGTCCATTTCAGGTTAAGCCCCTTGGGCCCAGCTAGACGAGTCAAGTGTCATAAATTTCAAAAGTGCTCTCTATATGCGAAAAAATAAAACAGTTACACCTAAACCAAAAGGCTATTGGAGATTGATGTGAAAGCTAATAAAATTTCGCGATGAAATTGGAAAAAGCAGTAATATTCAACATGTTTTTAGCGTCTTAATTTTTACACATATTAGATGCGGCGCATCGAATTTCGTATTTATTACTGGCTCAGCCGTGTTGTGATGTCGTAAATAAATTCTTTATTTGTTCATTCGCGCTGCCTTAAAGAAGCGTGAAATGTTATGTTAAACAAACCGGCACCTATATGCCTTTGCGGAGAAAATTACTTTTGAAAAAAACATGTAAGGGATCAAGAGGGTTGGCTATATTGAACCTCAAATCATGTACATTCGACTTCTTTATGCCATAATAATCAAAATTAAGGCAATACCAGTCCTTTTACCTTTTATTGTTATCTATGTGACGTGAGTAATAACTAACTAACGTTTAAGATTATCACCAGCTACGCCCATTTAGTAGCATAACAATATTTTCAATATCTGTGTGTGACAAACTTCTAAATAAATATAATTATGTGGCTTTTCAAAATATAAAATTCAAAATAGGTAACTTTGTAAGATAATACATATACCACAATAATTACTTTTTAATAATAATATGGCGTTGTAAATACAATACTGCCGTACAAATCGTAAAATAATCCATTACATTATCCTGACGAACGCAAAAGGCTCTATTATTTGCTTACTTTCATGAGATTGGTATATAATTATAGTAGGTAGTAAAGCACCTAATTTAATGACACTTTGATAACTTTTATCGCAGGTTTTCGCCTCAGTAGCTCCGTTTTCATGCCATTAGTTTTATGTGGATTGCCGCTGAGGAATCGTTTATTTATTATTCAGAGTTCTAGTCTTTTCAAGAACAAATCTTCAGAAATCTTTCATATTTTGAGCCTTATAATGAGTATAAAGTGTCGTATTATCAATATTTATTATTAATATATAATATAATTTTCTCATCATCATCTCATATATATATTACTATATATTATTATAATGACGCAGAAATTCAGACTTCTCAATTAATACTTACACTTATATTTATTATGGTATTTTACATTTAAAATAATAACCATTTTTTTATTGGCTCGCACAGNNNNATCCATAGACATTAATATAATATTATTATTTGCAAGTAGGGACTACAGGAGTAGAACTATTACGGAAAAACTAATGTATGGATTTGGATAAAAGACAAGAATGTAATTGAATATAATATATATTAATAAATAAATAAAATATTATTTTAAAAAAGTAAAACCGCGGGAAAAGACTGCGCAAATTAATTTCCCCGCGAAAAATAAAGAAACATTTCACTCAAGTAAATATCTATTCTTTTAAAACTTATAAGCGACTGCGCGATATTGATAAATAAGGATAGTTTGCAATTTCCCGTCTAACTTATTCACTATATACAGTGCAAACTTGCTGCGTTACTTAAAATTGAATTTGTAAAGTGAAAGTTCCGATCTAAACAATCGGTTCTGAAGTTAAGCCGGGCCCGTCAAACCAGTCATTCATCAACGCTATCTGGGCCGGCCACGTGTGCCCGAATCGTTTCCAATTGATCTATACCAGGCTTATACGATAAAGATAAGTATGCAGTTAATTGGTACGGTATACAGTAATCGCTATTTTACTTTATGTTATATTGCGTATAGGTGAAGAGGTACCGTTATTTAATTATTTATAAGTACTTTAGTGAGTAGCGCCACGTTGCAAATATGTCTCTAGCCGAATTGGGAGGGCACGACCGGGGAGGTACCTCTTTATTACGCAAAACCGGCGTAAAGTACGGCTCAAGTAGCAGGTGGCCCATGGAGGAAGGGAGGAGGCCAACAGGTCTGCGGATATGCGGATGTCTATGGGCGTCGGTAGTCTTGAAATTGGCTCCGATTGATCGTTTGCCCTCTTATACAGTATGAGCATGAAGCCTTAAACTTTTACCTTTCGGATTCGATATCGGGCGAATATAGGTAAGAGTACTTATCTGCAGTGCTTTAATAGTGAGAGGATTGCTGTGACGTCACTTGCTATTGGGAGCAATACCAAGTGACTGCTTTGTTAATATGTAATCCGCCAGTACAGTATGTTTTCTATAGAAAACATTTTTGTGTTTTTTATGGTATTAAGGGGAAACTAGCATTCGGAATCATTTTCATGACAACAGATACATATATCCGCCTAGAAATAAACTGATACGTTGCCCTCCTTCCTACTCCCACTTCCATGACCCACTGGCTACTTGCACACCGCACGAAACGCGACAGCAAATCTCACTTTACGCCGATCTCGTGTAAGCGTGTCATCTAACTACTAGCGCTATTTATATTACAGATGTGTTTTAAATACTCCTCCAATATCACGAGCAACTCACAAACCGCATAAAACGCGACAACATAGCGAGAGCGAGAGGTTAAGTCGGCCAAGTCGTCTGCAATGCTTGATATGATGCATTGCTGATGTCACTACTTCAAACTAAAATAAAAAAAGTGTGTGCTTTAGACCACAACACTGAAGTAAAACCTAGTTATTGATTTTATACCGTAGTTACAATCGAATAACATGTCATATGACATTTAGGTACTTTTTAATACAAAAAAGTTTCACTTAAATCGAATTAGAATTTTGAATTTGAATGGCATCTTTCATTGGCCTTGCCGGATGTGTGATATTTGTGACGCTGTCGTCAGCTAACTCCCCATATCAAACGTGCGTATAGAAGCTTAACTTCAAAAAACAATTATTTCTCGAATAACCCTATGTTGTATCGGTTCCAAAATATAATTGGTTCCATTTCAAATGAAACGTACTTTGATGTTAAAAAAGGTCTGATGAATCACAAAAACGGACAAACGGGGCTAGACCACAACAAACAGATTCACGGTCGACGTATTGAGTTTAATTAATTTTAATCAAACGGTAAATTTTATCGATTTGATCGACAAATTGTAGAAACCACATTTATAGAAATGGAAACATTACGTGAAATATTGACAATTCATGCATATTTTTGTTTGTTGAGTAGGTTTTTATTGGACCAAAGTAAATCGACGTTATTTGGCGACTGTCGACGCCCATTAATATCCGCATAATTACGCAGATTGGCCTCTTTTCTTTCATCCCCCTCACAGGTTATTCATAAACCCATATGAGCGAGAGGTACTTCTTTGTCGGCCCAATTAGCATGAACCTTCCCTCGTATACGGTACTGCTTAACAATACCAATTCCAGGGATTTTATATTAGCGGCGCTCCACTGTTACACACGTGGAAAAAGGATTTCTTGGTAATATAGTGATGAAAAGTTGAAATATAGATCACGGTCGATTCTTAGAACCTAATACACTGTAACTGTACTAAGAAACTCTACCTAATTCTTATAATACACAGAAATGTTTGATAAAAATCGGCCATGTGATATCTTTCAGTGGAGTTTGCTTATAAATACTTTGACATAAGAATGTAATATATTAAATATGTAGGTAACTCACATACACACACTTTTACTATGTATCTGCACAAAATATTACAAAGAGGTAAAGTTTTTATTTTATTTGTTTGTAAGGAATAATATGTTGACACGATAATAACAATTCTTCACTAACAAAAAGAAAGCTATACATTCAGTAGTACGTAAACTAATTATTTTTAAGAGAGAATAAATTATATTTTCACGCCGAATGACATATGTTTTTGCAAGTTACAAACACAGAGCAGAATAGTAAATAACTTTAATCAGATAATTACGCTACTTACACTAAAAGGAATGGAAGGATTAAAAATAATTTCAAAACAAAAAAATAAAAATAATCAACTTGAAGAGACAAAAAAAAGACACATTACTCACATGGTAGCTTAGAAACACTATTACAGCGAGTTTAATGCGCATAATAAATATATTGCTAGTTATACTTATACTCTTCTAAAAGCGACAGAACCATTTATTTTGTTGTAAATCAAACTGAAAAGACCAATCAGCTTTACTCACATCACACATGGTAGCTACTTAGAAACACTATTTCAGTGAGTTTAATGCTCATAAAAAATATAAGGCTAGTTAAGATTTACGCTGTTCTAATAGTAGCAGAACCATAAGTAACAGTAAGGGCGACAATACACACAATACTAGCAGCAGCGTAATGAGATTTAGACGTTCTTAAGAAGCTGAATGCAGCGACTAGACGCTCCCCAGCGCACACTTAAAAACACGAGAGGCGATTTAGATGCAAAGCGGGTGTTGCGTGTCATACATCGGAGTAGTCGCTAAATCGCGCGATTCCGATACCCGCGATTCCAATACCGCAACTGACCGAGTCTGATGGTTAGACCGTGATGCAACATCGATACAGTCGCAGAATAACCGATGGCCACTACTAAAAGTAGCGCGTGTGCCGTCGACCTAAGTCGCCGATCGAGCCATAAACGTCGAATCAGCGAGATGTAGCGCCGACAAACGACTTCTACTACGGTACTCGATTTACCAAGAACAAAGGCGACTGTTTGCCTACTTTTCTTTTGTGAGGATCGTCGGCAGTTCACACTCTATTACCGTGCCATTCACTCGCTTAAATGACCTGCTTAATTTATTGCTTCTTTATTACACTGTTTAAAACGCTTCGATTTCTTTGTTCTCATTAATTGTTCCATTGTGCTTTAATCACTGAGAGGTACTGTAATGGCGTTGCCTGTTTTCCTTGTAAACATCTCAAAAGATTTTTATATGGCTTCAACATCAGTTAGATTTTTTCGTGTGTTATAAATTAAAATAATTTAACAGAATCCCTAGGATGCACAACGCCACATAGAACCATAAAATAATTATATCGAGTATATATATTATAATTTAAATTATTACAAAAGCTCAGACCTATATTTCAATCATTTTTTTTTACATACATACTAATTTAAGGTTCCATATTTTGGTCTGCCCGTCAGTCACTTCCAATTTTAAAATAGTCTTAAAAGTCCAAAAACGGCACAACCTTTTATGCCGGTACTGTGAGATTCGCTCATCAGAATAAAGTAACTATGCATGACATATACATATAATCATTTATGCGGTTTACGTCACGAAAGCCAGCAAGCATGCTAGCGGGCTCGTATTTAATGTGTTAATGCTACTTACATAAAACTATTTTGTGTTTTTAATACACTCTGGATTGTGCAGATTTTTTTGAGATGA
Source organism: Calycopis cecrops (assembly GCA_001625245.1). NCBI lineage: Eukaryota > Metazoa > Arthropoda > Insecta > Lepidoptera > Lycaenidae > Calycopis > Calycopis cecrops. The sequence goes on from LUGF01038349.1 coordinate 427,884, forward strand.
GTTGCTCTCCTTCCTCCTTCCCCCCATGGGCCACCGGAGTAACACACCACACGAAACAGGACAGGTATCACTTTACGCTCGTATCCGGTCGTACCGGTCCATTTCGGCTACAATATAGTTTGGCACTACCGCGTACAAAACTATGTCTAGGGATTATTACTTGCATTTAGGCGAAATCCCTCCCCATTAAAAATAAAATCTATACCTTTTTGTCATAGATTTTATTTTTAATGGGGAGAGAGCTTTAAAATGCTTCATAATTTTACTAAAACCAATAATATTTGATAGAATGTATTTGTCACTCTGGATGGAAATTCATATTAAACTTTATTAAATAATATTTTAAAACTAGTTCTGTTATTAATATATATTACACTATTTCCACCTTTTTATTAATTTAAATTACATTTAATACGATCGGTTTCGATAACTCATCTCAATCTCATGATGAGTTATTGAAATCGGTCGTATTAAATGTAATTCAAATTAAAAAAGAAGTGGAAATAGTATAAAAAATTACATTATTTATTATAAGTATAAAAACTAATAACAAAAATAGTGTATAATAATACAAAACAATACCATTAAATGGCACAAGTATAATGCAGCGCTAAACTCTTTATATCGCTCGTCTTTTAATTAGATTTACTTTATTTGATGTACTTAACAAGTGTGTTTCAGCTCCAACTTAGCTTGTTGAAAATTAGCTTGATTGCTTGACGTTAATTACTATGATACTGAACGAAACTTCGACGCTAACTTTCTCTTTTATACTTGTTCTGTTCTTATTATGTAAATACACCGCTGGCTTCAATAACTAAATACAGTTGGCGTCTGAAATACTAACAATAAATAAACAACTAACAAACAAGTGAATAAATATATCTCTATTAATAATCCTTCTTTATTAAATTTTTTAAGCTGATTTTTTTTACTGTACTTTTTTTGAAAGTGAAGAGGAAACCCAAATCAGCTTCATCAAATTGTAATGAGTGCTTGTCGGGTGACGAGACCAGGTTTGGGGTTGAAAGAGGGTCCGAACCCCCACTCTTCCGCAGATGAGAGAGACACATTCCGATAGGATATAATGTTTATGCTGACATAGAGAGACCGCAGGGTTCCAGGGACGTTGGCTCGCGCGCGGTGGCACATATGGCCGCGGCGCTCTCGTCAACGAATGACTCATGGAGAGAAAAAAGACCAAAAGAATACAAGGACACGCTATTTAGCCCTAAAGATATGTAGGAAGTCTTTAAGCTGTATTAAAGTAATGAGTGCTTGTCGGGTGACGAGACCAGGTTTGGGGTTGAAAGAGGGTCCGAACCCCCACTCTCCCGCAGATGAGAGAGACGCATTCCGATAGGATATAATGTTTATGCTGACATAAAGAGACCGCAGGGTTCCAGGGACGTTGGTTCGCGCGCGGTGGCGCATATGGCCGCGGCGCTGTCGTCAACGAATGACTCATGGAGAGAAAAAAGACCAAAAGAATACTAGGACACGCTATTTAGCCCTAAAGATATGTAGGAAGTCTTTGAACTGTATTAAAGAAAGAAAGAAAGAAAGAAAGAAAAACATTTATTTACTAAGAGCCACACAAATTGAAAGTTACAAATATTACAAATTATAAAATGTAAAATGTAAAATTAATGTGTAATGTATGTATGTGTATGTTAATTATAAATTATGTAATGTATTACTTATTAAATGTCAAATCTAGGTGATAATCCAAGCCATACACATTAATTCTTGGCCAGTGTTTAAGACGATCAATTGCCTAGAAGTTATCGGCAATAGGTACTACATATTATACAAATTATTGGACTGCTATCGGATTTTAATAGACAGTTTTCTTGTAATAGTATAGAGGAGAAAACAGCAGTTGGCGGCATAAAAATATACAGATACGTTGCCCTATTCCCTCTTCCTCCTACCATGAGCCTCCGGCTACTTACACACCGCACGAAACGCGACAGCACAGCTGTCACTTTACGCCGGTATCATGTAAGCTAGCGGTCGTTCCAGCCCATTTCGGCTGCGTGCATGCAGAGTGGCACTACGTCTTGCTGTCTAATGAACTGAATTAATATTTTGTATTTAAAATGACCACAAATACCATCAAATAATGGTATCTACTTACCTATTTGATACAATACACGATCTTGTTTCACAGATTGCATACTTTAACGACCTCTTTAAACACAACCTAACACAAAAACAAACCATTATTTTATTCATAGCGGTGAAATATATGCGAAAACTGAAAATCGAGAAACGCAAAACAGACCATTATGTGTCCCAGTTCAAAGATATGAAAATTTTATACTAATAAAACGTTCTTCGAACGTGGAGCCCGGCGCTAGCGGCGTCGTTTACAAACTTCCTGTTGAATGAAGTTCATAACCACATTGCCCCTCGAAAATCGTAAAGCCACTCGACTATATACAGGCGGAAGAGTTAAAAAACGTAAATCAGTTCAAGGAAGTTCATAAATGCAGTTGGTATTGGCGTCCGCGTGTCGCTTATCTAGTGTGCTTACTAAATTTATATTTTGTAAACGTTCGTTATGTTTTGTCACTGCTTATCCCATGCCAAAAGTAGGACACGCCGCACAGATGTCTAAGATTCCAATTTCCATAGGATATCTTCAGCTCTGTCCTCAATAAGCTAGCAGGTATCATAATTCATTCTTTTTTTATATAGTACAAGGGGGCAAACGAGCAGTCGGAGCCATTTTCATGTCCACCGACGCCCATAGACGTCCGCACAGTTTATACATAGATGCGTTGCCCCCTTCCTCCCCCCTTCATCCTGTCACACCCCTATCTAGTCTCATAAAGACTAACCATAAACTGCAGTACACAACAGTTACATTAGGAGACAGGAATAGTCGGAATATTAATTCCATTAAAGCAGGGATGACAAAGATACGGCCCGCGGCCCGCATATTTTTTTTTAGTTGAACCTGCCCCGCCAACGCTTTCTAAATCCAGTATATGGCCCCCTGCAATATTGAGTTTGACACACCTGCCTTAAAGTTTTGAAAAATAAAATTTATGGATGCATTAGTAAGTTTTGGCGGCACAAATTGGGCCGGCACTACCGGGAAGGTACTTCTCGCTTTCAAAGCGAGACACTAGTTACCTCTTACTACTTAAAATGTGAACAATAAGTAGCACGACACAGCGTCTCACTACTTACCTCTTACTAAAAAGTAGTAAGAGGTAAGTAGTGTCACGCTGTGTCGTGCTACTTATTGTTCACATTTTACAGTACACATGTCGCTCCCAAGTCCCCAGAGGAAAAAGCTAAAACTGTCTTGGGACCCGTAACGATATCGAACAGAAGAAATAAGAGGTCCTCGTTTGATTTCATTTAGTTTCGCTATATTTTCTATCAAACGATTTATCATCTCTGTGGAAATAACTGCAAAGCACTTCACTTTATATAGGCACCTCACCTGAGTATTGTCACGCCACATATAGTTGAATTTAATTTGTCACTAATTCTCACTTGATTTGTTGGACACATCCTAATCCGTTCCGTCCGAACCCGAACGACCACCAAATTACGCGTTTTATGTCCCGCTGAGCTCTTTAATCTATGACGTCAAGGCGGTTTTGTGGTTCATTTATGGTATTATATTTTATGGCAAGATAAAAGAATGAGAGTGGTATACATTGGAATTTTCGGACATCTATTTACAACATCTTTAGGCTCTACAGGTTGCTATAATGGTTCAGGGTAGTCTATCTATAAATATATATTTCTTGTGTGCGTGTGTTTGTCACTGAACTCCTCCTAAACGACTGAACCGATTTTGCCGAAATTTTTTGTGTGTGTTGAAGGGGATTTGAGAATGGCTTAGATTCAGCATGGCATAGAGCAAATCAGTAGGGCAGCTAGTATATATGTATAACTTAACTAACAAATAAACTATACATTATGATTTACAGATTCCAGCTATTAACAAAACTGGATAACTAGTTTGATCCTTTTGGTTACAACAAAGGACGAAATAGACTTAAGAACTTCGTTAAAAGACAAGGTTTTGGTAAAGTTTTTAAGTCTGTGCTGAGAGTAAACAGCAAGAGAAACCTTTCTCGCTCGCAAGATAAAAAATATTTACATGTGGTGCTCGCAAAATTTGATTAGGCCATTATATGAAAACTATGACCTATACTTTGGGACCTTTACAATTTACTATGAGTATACACCAACAGTAAGCTTATTATATCTTTAGCTGCACCCCTGCATTTAATCCGCGTAAGTTCCCGTGGAAATATCGTGATTTTATAAGTCCAAATACTCTTTATGACCAAATTAGAGATACCGAATAAAAACAAATTTTCTTTTGCAATTTGCATAAATACAGTTTAGCCGTTTCTGAAGAGTTCATTACAAACAATGTGACACGAGATGTTTAAATATTATAATAAAGTTTATCTGTGCCGGCTATTGATTTACAAAACACTAAAGCCAGCACTTTATTCTTGTCGTAATATTATTCGAAAACAACCAGCTAACGCATGTTTATAGGATTAGGTTTTCACCGCTACAAAGCTCTTTGTTAAACCAAAGTGGGTTCTATATAGCGAGCCCCAACGGCGTTTAATTTCATTCATCAATTTTATATAATAGTATGCATTTTGAGTTTATTATAGGCTTACGGCTATAGAGATATCTTTTGTTTTCTTTTAAGAGCAGTCTATTTACGAGAATGGAAGATTAAATAGAATAGAATAAATCTGTTTTTTTTTAGTAGAAAAGTAAACGAATATAAAATACATCATTAGAATAGGTATTAGAGTACATATTTTTAGAAATATCTTTTATATCTACCAGCACATTAAAAGTAACTATACTAACTCACGACAGACAACATTTATAGATTTGCTTTAAAGTGCGATGTTATTGCTGAAATGCACCTGAATTAGACCAGAACCATAGGCAAATCACTCATATTACCTAACATCATGTAGGTAACTATTGCTTTTACTGCCGATAGTGAATATCTGTGGTTTTATTTATAGTAGGTATAGGTATATAATAATAAAAAAGTAGATATAGAGGGGCAAACTAGCAGTCGGGTACCTTTTCTTTCCTACCAATGCCTATGGGGCGTCCGCATAGGAATGCGTTGCCTTCCTTCTTCTTCCTTCCTGCTCCAACCTCTATGGGCCACCGGATACTTACGAACCGCACGAAATATGAGCTTTATTTACAGGCCTCTGGTACATATTTTACGTTGTGTAAGCGAGAGGTACCTCCCGGTTCGTCCCTACCCAATTCGGCGACTGCATTGTCGCCGAATTGGGTAGGGACGGCATCTTCCTAATCTGTCTGTGTGGTATAATTTAGTAGTTAAATTAATGGGTATTGCAACGGATAGATATCTGCATCTACCTCTGATCTAGATGATAATGACGGGTATTTAGATGACCTGCAGGTTTGCTGTGTCTGAACATCGGCATCGTCTTGCCGGCTGCTCAGGAAACACGCTGAAGATTTATCTTATAATATACCTACACTAAACAGAGCTACTTCACCTTCATCTACTGGACAATAATGGTACTCATAAAAAAATAAAGTTGATTTCCAAATTAGATCTAAGCGTCATAACACTTAAATTATAATTACGATATTTATCTCTCGTAACAATGTCACGTCAAGAAACAAACAAAATGAAAGAAAGTAAATGTCCTCGCTAACGCGGCTAATTCAATTAGGCGACGCCAACTGACTGGAGAATTCTTTAGCAATTAGTCTAATAAGGTCTATGTTAGCTCGTTCATCAATCTTACGGCATTAACACGGCGTCTAGATAGAGTCTCGCCACTATCCCTAGTGACCTGAACAAATGCAGGTGGCTCCTAATTACCACCGCGAGGGAACGAGACGCAGGCACGTTGGTGAGCGGGGGGGAGAGGGATGGAATGTGTAGTGGAGTCAATTCGTCACTGTCCTATTAGGTAATCTTGTAAAGCGGGGGTGATAAATCCGTGAGAGGCGCCGACTTCTCGACTTCGGTTTCTTTTGTATACGGCTTATTATGTTATGTTCTTGGCTTTTGATTCTACGGTATTTTATTGATGAACATGTATAATAAATTTATATATTTATAGACATTTTTTATTATACAAATAAGAGTCTGTGAGGCATCTGCCGCACAGATATGCCTTGTCATCTGATAAGACCAAATTTTATGAGGGACCGCCTTATGAAGAACGACGAAGTGTTAATGACGAACAGACTTTTTTATGGTGTCGTGTAAGCGATAGGGACCTCCCCGGCCGTGCGGGCCTAATTAGTTTGCATGTAAGCATGCAAAAACTTAAATCTTTTTCTCACATTACACTGGCTTCTTGTTTCTTCTTGTTCATTGTATAGTCGGGAAACTCTTCTATGAGCTTCCAACACGTGTGCCGCGTTACTCGACCAGTAAGAGCATAGTACTGGCTAAAACCACCAATGGTGACACATTACACTAGAAAAGCGGTAGTGCCATTCTTAAATTGCAGTCTAACAGCCCGACTGTCGTACCGCGTACGTCTCGCTCACGTAAACTGTAGTAATGTGTTACGACCATCACGGTTATGCTGCCGCGATTCATGCGTATTTGATAGTATCCAGTGGCTCATTGGGGTGATGGTAGGGATAGAGGGTATATACATAACAATGAGAACGAGAATGATCATCGTCAGTCACCAATGCTCTTTTATTCGTTTATCCCCTATGCTATTTACATTTTTTATGGGCTATGGGGGCTAACGATTAGTCGGATTTTCATGACTATCCACGCCCATAGACATCCGCATAAATATAAAGATACGTTGTCCTCCTTCCTCCTCCCATCTCCATTGGTCATCGGCTACTTACACACCACACGAAACGCGACAGCACAGCTGTCACATTACGCCGGTCTCGTGTAAGCGAGAGGTACCTCCCCGGTCATGCCGGCCCAATTCCGCTACATGCATACGTGTAGCGTGGCTCTACCTTTTACACTGCTTTAAAGTTTCATGTTTCCTGAGTTTTACATATACATAATTTTATGCTTCATGCGGTTAGTGGAAATAGAGCGTGATCCAACCAAACAATAAAAATACAATTAATGAGCCACGTTGATGAGTAGATGAAATATAAAAATGATATTGGAAGAACTACTTATATCATACAATCATCAAAATATACATATTTAAGTGCATATTTCATGTTCCAGGATCAGAGGAAAAACACTAGTAGGATGTTTTTGGCAAAAAAATATACACCTTTTAGTTAGGATATTAGGCACTATAGGTATGGATTTAATAGCAAGCAGTTGTTATGTAGGCAAATATCTCACACATGGTTTTAAACCTGTGCCAAATAGACACAATACAATATAAAACTAATCAAGTATACAGCTGTCCCCTCGGCAATAATAACTGAAAATAAAACATGTCTTCTCCATTGAAAAAAATGTCATCGCTGACAACCGTAAGTGGTGGCGATAATGCATGCTTGTGGATTAGGGTCACGTACGCCTCAACGCCGGCCACCGCACGACACACACATAAATAACACTAATGACATCCGACTGTTCAGTTTGCCGTCCAAAAAAATAGTGTTTCCTACTGAAATTGCGCAAATCGATACAGCGTACAGAGACATGATATCGTGTGGCTATGGAGGGTAGAGATATAAATCATCATCTGTATAAATATGAAAGAAAGCATTATATTAAGGTGGCGCCACATTAGCATTGCGGTATGTTTATTTTTACTACATTATTTGTACTTCAATAGTTAACTATTCTAGTCGCCAATCATATATTTTTTTTAACTCGCCATACTTCAATTTGTTTACAATTACTACATGTCATACACTCTATCTACACCAGGCCATTCTGGAAGGTTTTTGAATCGTTATTTAGGTGTAGTAGCTGGAAACTTTTTCCTATTTTTACCATATGAGATGATTCTCCTTACCTCCACCCTCCACGTGTAGCCTTTTGACTATCGAATAATAAAACGGATTTAACGTGTTCCACTTTATGATTTTAATACCAAATTGTTAGATATGAATTCCACGATTTTATTACAAATATTGGTATTTCAAAACTATTGTAATCCGTTGGTGAGGCCAACTATTTGATGAGAATGGGATAAATAAAATGCGAGCGTAATAAATCATTATCTTTTTTCGTGATGTAGCAATGTTTAAAATGTTTGATTGAAGCAACTATGGTTGTGCGATTTAGGTGTGAACTTCTGCACTGGGTAGCGCCACAGTCGCAGGAGAGATTTACTTATTGTTGTCAAAATTTCAAACGAAACTAAATCGTAGTTCTTTTTGACCACGTGTCCATGGTCCAGGAACCATGATGGATTTTAAGATTTTAAGCATTGTTAGTTTTTTTTTTTACTTTTGAAAGTTAGCTTAGCGATGATGCTCTATAACAAAGAAAGAGGAAAATAGAATATGAATAATATCCATCGGTGATCTTCGTTGTTCTTGGAAAGAAAGTCAAGCAAGTAAAGCGGTTCGATGTTGTTTACGTACTTCGGTACTTAGACATGCTACACTCAATTGTCCTGAAAGCAGCACAATGGGATTTTTTTTGTTTTAATGACGTCTACGATCATACGTGGACAAGTTGGCTGTTGGCATACGTCATAGCGTATGTGGCCGTACGGCAACGGTGGCCAACTTTTTTTGAGCTGAGATCGGCATTTGCCGAGGAAATTCATTGAGATCTACGATACTTAGTACGAGGCTAAGCTAACGTGGTGTGCAAAGTCCACAGGTATTTATTAATAATTATACTTCTTGAAATTTTATATGATAACTTGTTTAGCTAAGAATCGAATAGGACTCGCCCATGAGCTGACATCGACTGGTAGATCGCGATCGACCGATTGGCCATTGCTGCTATATTATAGCCGTATACCGTATACGGCTCACGGACTACAATGGTATAGATTTGCGCTTTTTCGTTTCCTCTTCGATGCTGCTATACATTTGCTTGTCGATACACTTTTAAGACTTTGAAAATAGTTCACGATATTCAATAAAGCGGTTTAGCTTATATTAGTAAAATTGGTTGATAAAACAATAAATTAAAAATACCTATTTATCGCTTCAAATTAGTTTCATCTAATCAATTAAATGAAATGTATTATAAAAGTACTGTTGTGAAAGTGTAAATGAAAATTAGCACGTTGTCGAGTAAAAGTAAAGTTGTGCTCGATGAACCAAAACATTTTTACATACTTTCATAAATATAATATTATCCTCTACTTTACAAAGAGCCCGTTTTAGTCTGAAAACCACAAATATAAAAAGTTATACTTATATTGAATATAAAGTTTTTCTAATGAAATAAATTGAAATTCGATATTAACTTTGCGAGTATTGTTCTAGTTTTTTCGAATAGTAAATATTTTAAATAGTTTAAATTTGGCAACATTGTAACGTAAATTCAATATTGGATAAAGTTTTAAAGTTAAATATTATGTCTTTTACAAAGGTATGGGCAGGCCTTTAAAAACTGACTAATTATGGCTATATTTGATTCTACTAGCTTCCGCCCGCGACTCCGTCCGCGCGGATGTCGGTCTTCGCGTGGACGGATTCTTTTTTTTTCTACGTATTTTTCCAGGATAAAAAGTATTTCATTTTATGCACAGGATGATAAGGTATAATTATACTAAGTTTCATCGAAATCGAACCGTTAGTTTTCGCGTGATGCCTGAACATACAGACAGACAGACGGACAGACAAAAATTTTTTTAATCGCATATTTGGGTTTGGTATCGATCCAGTAGCACCCCCTGCTATTTATTTTTTCAATATTTTCAATGTAAAGAATTGACCCTTCTACAGATTTATTATATGTATTTCGATTTCGATAGGATTTATTTTTTTCTACGTATTTTTCCAGGATAAAAAGTATCCCATTTTATGCCCAGGATAATAAGGTATAATTATACCAAGTTTCATCGAAATCGAACCGTTAGTTTTCACGTGATGCCTGAACATACAGACAGACAGACAGACAGACAGACAGACAGACAGACAGACAGACAAAAATTTTTTTAATCGCATATTTGGGTTTGGTATCAATCCAGTAACACCCCCTGCTATTTATTTTTTCAATATTTTCAATGTACAGAATTGACCCTTCTACAGATTTATTATATGTATAGATATCATCAACCTCGCATTAATAATTACGTACCTACCTGGCTTATATGAACTAAATATTGTATGTTTGGCCAATTTTAGTATAAGAGCGGCCAATCCGTTAGCTATATAGAACGATTTTATAGTTCTGGGAATTAGTCCCAGAACTATAAAATCGTTCTATATAGCTAACGGATCCTGATATGATACAAATATGTGTTTACAAGTTTAAGTAAATGTTATTAGGTGACATTCTTGTTATGTCTTTTTTCTTTTCCGATGAGACAAAAATACGACCTGATGATACGCATTTTCCACAGCACACTGCACAGCGGTGTTACCGCGTAAACCACGTGGTTTACATTGCAACATCGCCGTGAGGTTGTAAATGGTTACTCAGTAATGTCACGTATACTTACCACTATTATTATTATACATTGCTGCCATCTAATAGGCAGGTAAATTATGTCTTTGCAATAGAACTTAGGTGATCTAGATTCGATACGATGAATCGATCAATACAATTTTGCGAAGTAGAAAAAGTTAGTTAGACTAGCGTGCGATGTGCTATGCCACCAACAGATAAATTAGCATGAACTTTCACAACAATAATATATAATTTGTTCATTGGATTGACAGCGGCGCCTCTGTCAAAAAGTGGTCGTACCAACATAGAAACAATCGTGGGCGCATTTAGAACTACTTTTTTTATAGAAAGTTTACTAATGATCAACATCAACAAAATTAAATAAAAAGTTAATGTTCTGTTCAATTAATTAATGTTAATGAAATTGTTTATTATTTAATTTTTTCATAGTACCGCGCGTAGGCGAAAAAGAAATCATTTTTAGGGTTCCGTAGCCAAATGGCTAAAATCGGAACCCTTATAAATTCGTCATGTCTGTCTGTATGTTCGTCCATCCGTATGTTACATCTATTTTTTTCCGAAACTAAGTCTTCGTAAAATACTTTATAGGTGTGTGATGTAATCTGTGAACTTTGAATAAAACCTTAACCGCAAAATAACCAAATTTTGAATAAAAATAAATAAATTAAAAAATAAATTTACTCCATACATAGAACTTAATCAATTTTTTTTTCTTCCAACCAATGAAAAGGTCTTCAAAAATTACATTAAAACCATTTTTCGTCAAAATCAACTGTTTAAAAGATAGACGCTTCTAAAGTAGAAATATCAGTGTCCTTTTTTTTAAGTTAACTTTTAAAATAAGAGAGTGAGAAATATTTAAAAAATATATATAAAGCCGTAGATCTCAAAACTAAAATTGGTTTGAGCGAGATATCAATATCTATTATTACGCGGCAGTACAGATCTCACTTTACGCTAGTACCGTGAGTAAACCAGCAATGCTGCATACAGGGTTATATGATGGTTTCACGTCCAACTTCAACGACATAATGTCATATTGACGTTAATTCTTAGCAAAATAAACATAAAAAAGGCTGCAGCTTATTATTTCAGCATAATAATGCTAGAGTAAAGATTGGCGTAATTGGCGTGTTCATTGACTACTCGAATATTCTAGTCACGTGAGGCAATACGCGCAGCGCCGCGCCGCCGAGATGTATATACTCTAATGATTCCTCAGTTCCATTGTCTATGTACTGTTTGCATTCACATTCTGAAATTCTTTTCCACGTAAGGTTCGCCTAAATTTCTACGATATTCCAGGAATATCAGAACAAGTATAAAAAATATATCTATACTTATTACAATATTACAACCGTAAGGGATTTTCTCGCAGATTATTTAATTATTTCACAAGGTTGCTGTAAAGCTTCTGAAACGTCGGGCTTGTGTTAAATAAACCGCGATAAAATTCGTTAAAGTTACTTTATTGTAACGAGTTACATTTAGTGATGCGACTCGAGTAGGAATTTGGGACTCGAGTCACTCCAGTAAGATTGTTCCCTCACTCGATATGTATTCGAGTAAAAATGTCACTCGAGTGATGAGTTCACTCGGCGACTCGAGTGTACTCGGCGACCCGAGTGTACTCGGCGCGCTACTTTTTTTTTACTCGAGTACGAGTTTGACATAGTGACTCGAGTAAAAACATGACGCGAGTGACTCGAGTAAAAACATGACTCGAGTGACTCGAGTAAAAACATGACTCGAGTGACTCGAGTAAAAACATGACTCGAGTGACTCGAGTAAAAACATGACTCGAGTGACTCGAGTAAAAACATGACTCGAGTCGCATCACTAGTCGTACGATGTCCTAAGTTTATGCGAATGTAACTACATTCGCATAAGCTTAGGACATCGTTATATCTTTATTTATATATATTATTTAAGTAGCGTGTACTAAGTATGAATGTCTGTGTGTGTATGTATGCATGTGTGCGTGAGTGCGTACTTGCGTACGTGACTGCGTGTGTGTGTGTGTGTGTGTGTTTAGATTAGATGTTTGATGATTTTGATTTTGAATATATTTTTTTTTCTTTTTCATGAATGCAGATGAAAATAACTAAGCGAATTGCGTGACGTCGAGCATATCATAGCATAACGTTGTTTGTGTTTTCATCACTTTGAATAGGGGACTATTTGTAAACTGTGTCTTAGTTTTGGCGCACAACAGCACATACGTTATGTTTAATTAAACCACTCTAAGAGATTAAACGGCTTAGCTAACTGAATATTAACTTACGCCCTCTTGGAATGTAAGCAAGAGTGGGAAGTTTTAATTAAATACGATTAGTATTTTAGTAAATATTTAGACGGACCTTTTGCATTATTCACCCCTAATATCACAAACATATTGAAGGATATAGGAAGTTAAACAAGTTTATTCTTTTCAGATAGAAGTCTTGGGTATATTTATACTTAGAAGATATTATTTTACATTTATATAGCCTGTCTAAAAGGTTGAGGATGTCTGGTCGTTTATAAGAAACACGTCAGGGCTACACCACGTTTGGTATATATATTTACAGCCAATAATATAAGAGCAGGATAAAAATAAATTGCTTTTGACGCTCTCGGGCCCTTTCAAAAGAAATATTCAGCGTACATTTTAGTAAGAGTGCCACGCTGCATTGTAGCTGAGTTGGGACACAAACGGGAAGGTATCTCTCGCTTACACGATACAGGTGTAAGGATGCTTACATGGAGAAACAGGTTACCAGTACCGGCAAAACCTGAACGAATCGGTACCGGTAAATATGTGCTGACTTATAAAGAAACAGGTTTTTACCTATACGCAAACATTGCAATGTTACCGGCACCGACCCGTACAGGTTTTGATGGTACCTGTAACCTGTTTCTCTATGTAGGCACCCTTTGGCAGTATTGTCACGTTACGTGCGGTGTGCGGTTGGCTCATGTGGACGGTGTGGGAGGAAGGAAGGCAATGAACCTGTATCACGACTATGCCGATATCTATGGACTGCTTGTCAGTCGTCCTGTACTATACAAATGTAGCATGTGTAAACGGTACAATTGCAATGTGGCTAAACTGTCGGTAGTCATGAAAATGGCTCCTACTGCTCGTTTGCCCACTTATACCATAAAAAAAATATATCAAAAGGTCTGAAAGCGATCTGAATCTCTGTAACCAATAGGTATACCTACTTATATTTATAATAATAATAATAATAATCATCTTTATTCAGACAACAAAGGCCCACATTTAAGTTGTTAGTACAATAATCCTTAGGAACTAGTGTTAGTAAATTCGTACAATTTATTCTATATATAAATATGTTAGTATAAGTCCATAATATATAGGTTTATACCAACACATTTATTAAATGATACAGTATTGGTGCATCAATTTTTGCCGCTAGTGTTTTCAGAATACTGTTGGGGCTCGAACGTAATCTTGCTAAGATTTCTTTCTCATTATTGCGTAGAAATCATTTGTCCGCTATTATTATATTTATGTAGTCAATTTTTGGAGGAGGTAAAAAGAGTAATTAAGAGAAGAAAATAGGTTCCCACTTAGGGTTCCCATTAGTAATTGTTGCGGTCTGAATATTTTATTTACATCAATTTATATTTTGCGTTTTAAAATTCCAACAATAAAATTATCACAACCGTAATGAAATAAATGAACTTTTTCATCTGCAAATACAGGGTTACTCTTTGGTCACTGGCCAAATTTTCAGGTTTAGTTCAGAATCAATAATACATTAAATTTATGAAATAAAAATAATAAAAAAATAAATACAATTACTTTTTCCATATTATAAAGTATTTATTGTAGATTTATTAAATAAAACTAGAAATAATTTTTATTATGGAAACCACAAGTCGTAAATAAGTCGGCCAGAATAAAACCGCAATTATTTAAATTAATTTGCCTCTTTACCTTATCTGCTGATAAAGGGGGCCCAAAAATTGCAGTAGTGAAAGAAGCGAAAGACTTAAGGAGGACAAAGTGAAAAAATTACCAATTTGTACTTCGTGCATTATATTTAATTTAATTTAAAAGCAAAATGGTAAGAAAGTGCTTGAAAATTGAGTGGCTCGATTTATAGGAGTAATATAATTTCCTTTGTGATCTTTATATAGACTTTTTACAATGACATCAAGATTGGGAACTACCCAGGGATTACATCTTGATGATGCTCATTATCATCATTAACATTATAAGTCACAGTTGGATATAGGCCTTTTTTTCAGGTAAAATGCTTTTACGCACCGTCCACCCGGCCCTGGGTGAACCGGGAGGGTGTGTCGGACTCAGTACATGATACCTACCAAAAACCACTGCGAGAGCCTTCGGCCGCCGTGATGGACTGCTCCGGATCTGTCAGCGACAGGGCACCCCAGCGACAGGCCGGTCTACTACAGATCTTCACTGCAAAAAGGAGCTACTTCGGTACTTATAGCAACTCCAACAACGCCGGAGCCTTAAAGTGGGTCAGGTACCCAGCCTGAATCCCCGTTGGACATAGGCCTTCTTCAATGTACGCCAAGACGAGCGATCTTCCGCTTCTCGGAGCCAAGCCTCGCCACACTTAGTCTTCACAAAACGCGGCTTCCCTAGAACCTTACCGGCCCATCTGCCATCTGTTCTCCTGGTTGGTTGACTATGCAATTCAATATTAATAAGTACTAATTTAAGTACATTTAATTAAAAAATAATTTGTAATATTTACTTAAGCCAAATAAACACTACAAGCAAAACCGCTTCCATATTATCTTGTTTCAACAATAATAATTAATTAATATTGATAAAACAGATGTGATAGCTCCACAAATAATGACGGCTCGACACAATAAAGTTTAAACTCGATATTTCTCGTTAACTGAAAGAAATGATACATTTGTTGTCGACGTCGCGCGTCGCTCATCAATTATGGACGCGTGTCCAGACCGTCTCATTTGGACGATTAAGCAGATCCCCTATAAAATATAATCGTTCGATACCTGACCAATTATTTTTGCATCACACAGCATACAAAATACCGTACAGTGAGATAGCAGTTTGTAGATTTGAATAAAGGTTGATAAGGTTAATATTTGAGCTAGGGTACAGTAACTTCATCGGTCGTAATAATCCTCCTCCACGTCCTCAAGGAGAATGTTTCTTTAACAACGTCTTAAAATTCCGGATAATTTGGATAACAAATACATCAATCCCAACAAAAATAATGATTGCTATCACAGCTCTCACAGATTGTTATTTCAATTTGATTGATATCGGGATAGCTCAAGGAAGAGATCGGGTAAAAGAGAGCAACCGGGTCAACAAGGCTTAAATTCATACGGGTAGCTTTGAGCATCGGTATAGGCAGCGCGTCATTAAAATGGCTCCGACTGCCGAAAAAAAAGAGTCGACATTACTCCCATAGATTTAGAATGTACATAATAAGTATTAATCTCTGATTAAATATCCTGTCAATGACGTCATTATTGCAAGTGACCTCGAAAAACACCACCAAGGAGATGTAATAATTACATATTCCTGAATATTATTTTTATTATTTCAATATTATCATGACACATTGCATATTTGTGGAA
>LUGF01038349.1:489632-549057 GCA_001625245.1 Calycopis cecrops
TACAGATGCGCTGCCCCCCTTTCTCCTCCCACCTCCATGGGCCACCGGCTACTTACACACCGCACGAAACGCGACAGCAAAGCTGTCACTTCACGCCGGTCTCGTGTAAGCGAGAGGCACCTCCCCGGTCGTGCCGGCCCAATTCGGCTGCATGCAAGCATACAGCGTGGCACTACCTCTTACTAAACTTTCATATATCTTATTAATATTATAAATGCGAAAGTTTTTATGATTGTTTGTTTGTTTGTTTGTTACTTCTTCACGCAAAAACCGCTGAACCGATATTCATGAAATTTTGCACGCATATGTGTAACTTGGATTAACACATAGGATAGTTTTATCCCGAAAAAATGTTCTTGTAGGATGCTATGGGATGTTGACTTTACTTCACGTTAAAACTACTTATCAGATCTTCATGAAATTGGGCATATCGTCAGAAGGGAACCTGTATTATTAACATATACCTAAGATAGTTTTTATACCGAAAAAATGTTCCTGTGGGATGCCAAGAGAAGATTTTGTGTCTATTACATTCGGCTGTGACATAATGTGGTACATGTAAAAATAAATGTATAAATAGATATTTGAAGCACAAAAAGTGTATCTTGGGATACCTCTTAACCCGATAAAATGTTCCTGGGGGATGACATTTATATCTCTTCTGATCCCGATAATGATCGCATTTGATGAATTTATACTTTTTTTACGGTCAAAGTTGTTGTTAGTTGTTTTTGTTGCTATGTTACAAGGTCTATGTTACAAAGTCAAGGTCATACTAAACTCAGGAATATGATGAGTAAAAGAACTGAATAGTTTTCTTTGAGGAACATGGTACCAAAATGAAAAGAAGAATTCTCCTGTACATTAGTACAAGGGATTTTACTCGCTTTAACTCTGTGTAGTGCGTATATTGTGTTCCTAAGTTTAGTGTGAGTTTAGTCTTTACTGACTAAAGTTTTCCCAATAAAATAATGACATAGGAATCATCTCCCGGGACTACTACTTGGGATCATGCATTCATCCAAATTTTCCTTTATTCGTGTACCAAACTCCAAACTGTAAATAATATTAGCAGTCGAATTTGCGTTTTGGTAGACTTGCACAAACAAAAGATACTTAGGTATATGTCTACTAGCTGACCTGGTGAACTTCGTTCCACCTAACTATCAATAGATGGCATTGACGGTTTTTACACCTTGCTAGCAAAATGTTTTAGCTGTAAGATACAAAGAATCTGAATTTTATACGCAGCACGGCTTAATTACATAATTATCACACTAATATTATAAATGCGTAAGTTTCTTTGTTTGCGTGGTTGGACGTTTGGATGTTTGTCCGTCAATCACGGCAAAACTACTGAACGGGTTTTGATATTTAAGGTGGATTAAGGTTTTAACTATATGTATATACATAATAATTATTATTTTTAATTAATAACTTAAGTCTATGTCTATGTTATGTAGTTTTCCAATATATAAACAAAAAACTTTAAGAAAATCGGTCGAGACGTTTCGGAGTTTAAACACAGAGACACGACATTTTTAAATATAACAAAACCTGTAACAAAATCAGTCATAAAATGTAATGCAGCCCTCACTTAAGCGAGTACTGTTTACGCCATAAAAAAATTAGAGCCCGGGTCTCGGTGTTTAATAGAATATGAGCTGAAGAGCGCCCTAATTGGTTTACCGGGCCCGAGGATTACCGGACCTGTTCATTATTGCGCTTTCGGGATTTCCCTTAAGGCCACCTGCATAAATCCTGTGTGGGCAATTAACCCCGATGCACTAACAAATGCATAGATATTTATCGAACTCAAATTATTTAAGATGCGGTTTTCATTTCTGTCTTAGATTCCGTCTGTGTTGCTATCAACTGATTTTTTTATAGTATTAGTGGGCAAATGAACAGTTGGACAAAATTTCGGTATTTCCGGACCGATACGACCTAGGGATCTTCAAGAAAAGAGCTTATTCTTTCCTCAAAGGTCGGCAACGTATCTGTTAGACCTCTAGTGTTACGGATGTCTGTGGGCGTAGGTGATCACTTTACATCAGGTGACCTAACTGCTCGTTTGCCTCATATGATATAAAAAAATCATGACGGCGTCATAGAGATCCGCATATCCGCAGATGCGTTGATGCGCGATGCGCCTTTCTTCCTCCTATCCCCTCCGTGGACCACCGATTGTGGATTCAGCTCAAGCTAAATTGTATTAGGCGATGAATAATTTATCTCGATATTAAAAATTACACATCACATAGAGATCAAAATAATATGTACCTATTGAATTAAATTTTTAAAATATGTTTAGGTAAAAAATGAAACTTCACACCGTTTTAGTTTATTATATTGTATTTTATCAGTAGACGTATCATCACGCCAGTTTACAAATGGGGTAGAATGAGGGAACAACAAGCCATATATCACGATCTTTACATAGTTGTCTTACTTACAGATACATTTTTTTTTATTTTACGTTACCAAAAAAAACTACAGAACTATTGCTTTAATTATATAGCAGTACATACAGTTAAAATAATTTAAAATACTTCAACTAGCATAACATTTTTTTTATTTGGTTATGTAAATTGCCTTACTATTGCTATTTGTTTTAATAGATGGTCAAGGTATTCGTTATTGAAATAACACGTGTTTGATCCTTTGTTCAATAGTTACATTTCATTAAGCGTATGTTATTTTATCCATCTATCCCATATTCTCTGGTATATCACCTGGTTAGAACTATTAACGAACTTACAATTTATAACATAACATTGACCTCATTTTAAAAATGTATTAATATGTACTGAAGCCGATTTAGACGCACATGATACCGTCGCGAAGTAACATGTTGAATAGAATAGAAAACAATTATTGATTATTATTTATATGATGTTTTATGATCTTTATATTACATGATATAAAGTCATTTTAATATGGGTATGACGTCGCGTTTGCAGATAATACGTCTGCATAACCATTATGCAGACATCTGTAGACATCGCTAATGCAGGCCTGCATTAGCGATGTCTACAGATGATGATCTACAGACGGTTAAGAGAGAAACAGTTAACAGAGAAACTCGCATAAAAATTAAAATCAAACTCTTCAACGCTTGCATAGCACTTTTACGGATATCTATTGGCGATGGTAATCAAAGGCTGCTCGTTTGTCCCCTTATAGATACTAATAAAAAAAACCAAATTGAAAATCTCGTTAGAGCACACAAAAGTGCCCAGGTTTAATATGAGGTCTATTTTATAGAGGCTTTTTTCAAACCCGAGTTCAAAGCGAAGCCTGACATTCCTCTGACATTTTAATTAAGTAAAATTCTATAACGGCAGAATTGAAAGAACTAGATTAATGTATTGTTGTGATACTTTTTGATGTTAGAAAATATTGCTTTTGGGAAAACCTATTTATTCAAAAGAAAACATCCTTCAATGACGACCTTTGAAATTAAATGATGATGGTTGCATGTTAAAATAATGATGTAAATAATTATACCACGGCTTAAACTGGCCAAGTGCGAGTCGGGCCCGTTCACGAAGAATACCGTACCATATCTATAATAATTAGCAAGCACCCTAAAATATTTATTTTGCTTTATTTAATATAAAATCAATAAAATGTTTTGAAGCGAATATATAACTAAATATGTTATGAACCTTTCAAGCATATACATGTTGGAATTAACCATATCGAGCAAAAATGAGCAATAAAATCAAGTTCGTTGTATGAGAGCTCTGTTAAATATTTATTTTAAGCTCTTTTTTAGTATTTCTATTGTAAGAGGCAACAGAAATACATCATCTGTAAAAATTTTAGCTGTCTATCACTTTTCATTTTGAATTACGTATGGTTTTTACGTCCGGTTATTACTATTTGGTATTGGGTAATGAGATAGAGCTTGGTGACTGACGGACGTATGGAGATGAGCTGCAGGTGACCTCGTGCCAGCCCAATTCGGCTGCAGCACAGCACAGCAATCTTTTAATACTTTGTTACTGAGCTTCCTATTGCCACTGGTTATTGACGGCTAAACACGAAGCACCGCAAAGTTTCGATTAAAATAAACATGCCCGAGCCGCACAAACACAAACTTAAATTACAACCTCGCCGCATATCGCGAGTGCTCTTGCTTTTTTATTTAGTCTTATTTAGAAGTTGTGTATGTCTTGTGAACGGGTGTAGACTTTCAGCTAATTCTGGTCTTTTCTAAGACAGGATTTAGCTGAAAGTCTAGATCTAGGTATTATGAGTCTTATAAATTGGTTTTGAGCTGTTAACTTGAATTGGATTGAATAACTTGATTGATGGCTACATAGATCAGTTCTTTTCAGAACTGAACATATTCAGTGGAGGCGAAGGAAAGCCCAATAAAGTTGTAGGTCAACTAGACATCTTTTAGTTTGAAAGAGAAGGCCAACGTCTCCTAGATGGGAATACATTCACATATAATTGTTACGTTATGTGATGGCGAGATCCTCCCCATCCCCAGATCATACACAGACTCTGAATTCGGGGTCAGCTCGCGCCCGACTGCGACAGTCGCAACAGTTCTCCGTCCCACCTATGTGTAGAGCAGTGAATTAATTGCCTTCATTCACGCACGAGAGCGCATAAATAGAGAACACTAGTGTGGCCAAAAGGGCCAAGCCGTATAGCGGCAGATCCGGGCCGTCATAATATTGGCAGATCTTAGCATTCGCGGGGTTTTAGTAGCTTAACCTAGGCGTAAGACCTACACAACCATAGGATTCCTCTCTTGAAAAATATCTGTGGGTAAGAAAATACATTGTCCGTGAAACCAAATAAAAAGGATACTCGTGAAAGTTATCTTTGACAAAAGCGATATTTTTTATTAGACGCTGAGTTAAGGGTGCATTTACATATTTCTTTTAGGTTTCTTATTTCGAAAAACGTATTTATAATTTCACAGAAATTGTATTGAATAAGGGTAGAATAGGGTAACCAAATCCCCCCCCCACGGATGGTGCCACCTTGCCGTGGAGGGGGAGGGGCTTGCGTGCCTCTCTGATCTCTACCGACCTAACCGGACATGCTTGGGGGCAAAGGTTTAAGAGCTAGCTAAGAGCAGACTAAGAGCAGTTATGGCTGAGGGGTCCTCCACTCGTCCCTGTGAATCAGCAAACGGCGACGCTAATCGGGACAAGTGGGGGGTTACATTGGTGACGTGTTTCTTTGAAGTAGTTGGCCAGGGAACATGATGGGAACCAGACCCCATAGCAAGGTTTCGACGGAGTAGTAGGGACTGCTCAGAGGCAGTCGGACAGACCCCATGGTCTGACCTTTTCGCCGAAGCCAGCCTGTTGCTGGAGGAATCCTGTTGCCTGTAGATCTGGGACAATCCAACTGTAACGGATGAAGGTACCCGCAGGGGTTTCGTTTATTGCACTAAGTGTCGAGTCCGACATAGATCTAGAAGCCACCAAGGCTCCAAGGTATCATACGTAAATATTCCCTTGCCTCAACAAAAAAAGACTAACCCATAATTTAAAATACTACTATTTAAAACCATTATTGGTAACACTGGATCTGTCAGCGACAGCCGCAATTAAAAACCCACATTCATATTATTAATTTATTTGTGGTTTATTCTCATTATGTACAATAAACTGGGGGGAATTTATAACCATTTAATAACCTTTAGATTAAAATGGGTAATTGAAAATCCACCATCTATTTGAATGTTTTCTACCCAAATATGCCAGAAAAAAAAGCTGTCCTTAAAATGGCATAATGTAAACGAGAGGTCATTAATCGCCCGCTGAAATATATCTCGCTTCGGCTGCAACGCATTACACTACCTGTTACTAAAATGTTGACTCGTTTCATACAGTGTGGTATATGCGTGCATGCAGCGTGGGACTTACCGAAAATATGGGACTGGTCCATAAGTTAGCAGTTGCTCCACAGATTTTACTAAGCTGGGTTTAGTTTTGTGCAATACGATTCGTAATCATTCACCAGAGTATTAAAGGATACCTTTACGTATTTATATCTTTCTAAAATAATTATGATTGACACGTTATGTTGGCGTCAGGTCCAACAGTGGACTACAATATGCTGAAGATGACGATAATTTTTATCCCCTTCCATAGTAATGGACAGAATATTGGATAATTTTTAAGCCACTAGAATAATATCCATTTAGTTTGTTTACAAGTATTAATATATTCATACTGCTGTGTACTTCATAGTAAGGTCTGCAATTCGACGGGATGATAAACAATCTATTTAAAGTAAGAAAACGATACTGAGATGTTTTATTTATATTTTATTTATGTACAGCAATTATATCACATTTTGTTCACAGTCAAAACATATAATTTATTCATATAAAAATTATAACAAAGGTTTTTAATCTATAACTCTATACACAACTCTCCGGGCCCGGCACACTTTCTGCTATGAGGTGTTCTCGCCTGCTCAGCGTCGACGTACTTATGGCACTCGGTTTGCTTACTGATAAACTATTCGTCGACGAAATGGACTGCAAAAAATAATAGTCATTATATAATTTATACAATTTAAAAAATATAAATTTGTAAAGAGTTGTTTTTAAAACACTGGCGTCTTTTGTTTTATAACGTTTTTTCCATAGCATTTTATATGCAGAGTCTACCGATATTATATCACAACGTTTTATATATTTTTTGCACATCAAAATGTATATTCGTCGCTTGCTCAAACAACGTTAGCTATATTGTCGCATTTTGCTACGACCGATAGCTCTACGCAAGTGTAAATTGCGGGCGTCGATAGTCAAAGGCTCCAAACTGCTCTTTGATGTGATGATAGTGTTATACAAAAAGTACCGAATTTGAGTAAACCATTTACGACATAAAATCCTAAAAACTTTTATAAAACCACTCACATGGCGGTGCGCGGGCCGCGCCGGCTCTCTCTCCTCGCTCGTGTGAAGTGATCCGTTTTTGACAGCCGCCTCCGACCTGCTCTTCAAGTTTGGAGGACTGCCATCTAAAAACACATTGACATTTTACTTCAAGTGCGCAACACCTGTAATGTTAAATGGCTAAATGTTAAATTGCTAATTATTTTCGCCATTCCCTTTGACGCCATAATTAAATGTCCGACTTCCAAATACGTGTGATCGAATTATATACGGAAATGTTAAATTTTATGAACGAGAATTTTTAATGTGATGACCATTAATTTTTGAATTTTCAAAGTAATACACGTGAAAGCAATGTAATTTTTTGACTTTAGATATAAAGGTTTAATAGGATATTTTTAATATCTG
Source organism: Calycopis cecrops (assembly GCA_001625245.1). Taxonomy (NCBI): domain Eukaryota; kingdom Metazoa; phylum Arthropoda; class Insecta; order Lepidoptera; family Lycaenidae; genus Calycopis; species Calycopis cecrops. Next base: position 496,924 of record LUGF01038349.1, read on the forward strand.
AGCTTTTATTATTTTTTTATATTTGGTCTTGAGAGTTTTTTTTTATAGTATAGGAGGCAAACGAGCAGTTGGGTCACCTGATGTAAAGTGATCATCAAAGCCCACAGACATCCGTAATTAATAAGACAGTTAATTGATAAAAGTTAATTAATAATAATATGGGTTACCCAAATACACAAATGAAACATAACTGGAACAACTAAATAATTACTAAATAATACGCTAATTTTAACAACGTATGGCATCAAGAGTTCAGAATTAAGTGAAAAAATAAAAGTATAATTTCTGTCTTTCCCTATGTTTTTACAAGGTAAGAGCATAAGAACCTGCACGTTGCGTACAAGGAATATTACAAATTTTATAAATGTGTAATTATAGAGCAATGCTCTTCTGCGGTTAAGCTCATTAGCTGCCAATTTCCGATGGATTCTGAACAAATAGTCTATAAATGTCCAGGCAACCGATTTCTTGTTACTCGCAATTGTAACACCAGGGGTTCCTCCCACCTGGTATTAACGGTCACATTTTTTATATCGTATAAGTTGGCGAACGAACAGTAGCAGCATTTCGATAAATCTGCATAATTATCACACAGATGTGTTTCTCCTTCTCGTCACATATAGGCCGTCGACAGAAATCAGCATAGAGGTTATATACAGATACGTTGCCCTCCTTCCATCTCCCCCTTCCATGGGTCATGAAACTTCCTCTAAACTTTAACCATACTTCTACTACAATATTATATTACTATACGGACGCGTCTGATCGGTCGACTTGGAAATCTATGGGGGAGGCCTATGTTCAGCAGTGGACGTCCTGTGGCTGAGATGATGATGATGATGATGATACGGACGCTGTAAGTGGGGACCTGGCAAGAATGCGAAGAATGCTCTCTAACCCCGCACTTTCCCCGATGTCGCCCTAATATGACGACATCAGGGTGGTGCGGGGGTAGAGAACGGAGATGGAATTTTTGCCAGGTCCCAACTTACCGCGTCCGTGTTATAGGTACATCTGTAGGTTTCTATACGGGTACCTGGCGGCGGGTTGAGTATGTCCGGCTGCGCCTGCTTGGCCGGCTTCAAGGTGTACGCGACCACGTACTGCCCGTCTCCAGCGTTCAGCTGCAGCTCCGGTGTTTGATGTTTGCTCGTTGTCGACCTGATTATAATATTATGTTAAGGTGAGTTTGTTTGGTAGAACGCGCTAATCTTTGGGATTGTTAGATAAACCGTTTATCGAAGAAGGCTTCAACGATTAACGGATTATCTAACAATCTTTTAAATATTCTTCTAATAAGAAAGAAATTAGGAGTTATTAGCTTATGCTCATTATTTTTCAACTTAGCGTTTCGTCTATCATTCTGAAAATAAAAAAATATAGTAATTATCGCGGCTTAAGTTTCCAAAGGGCTTAGGTAATCGTCGATACACTTAGACTGATAGATGAAGCTGAATTTTACAAACCTCTTTCGCCGCACCAGGAACCCGGTCACTGCCACTACAAACGCGCCAACAACCACCGTCAATAGGACTGCCCAAAACGCGCCTCGTGTCATCCCCGCCATCAAACTGTGACCTCCATCTAAAATGAAACGCTTATTCAATAGAAAGCAATAAACTGCTAAAAATAGTATAGATCATCATCATGATTATCAGCCTATTTCTGTTCACTATTGGACATAGGCCTTTCCCATAGCATGTCACTGACCTCGATCTTCGGCTATCCTTTGCCACTTCCTGCCCACAGCGTTGTGTATGTCGTCGATCCATCTAGTCACGGGGCGTGCTACACTACGTTTGCCGGTAGTAGTACAGATGGACTGTTATAATAGATAGGTGTGCAATGCGAATGTGGAAAGGTACCGGGGAAGACCAAAACTGACGTAACATGATCAGATTGGTCGGACACTGTCAAGGACGGCGTCAAAAATTGTCGCCACGGAGATTTTGAATGTGGAGACAGCAAGAGAAGTGTGACTATCGTGATATGTGGTACTTTATTATCTCTTCATACCCCATTTGGGAAGCGTGAAGTGGTAACATATGTTCATATGGTTTTAATGTTACTGATGTTTTAAAAAAAAAACGTTCCCAATTTTCTATTACATACGTTTTGATTAGAAGGCGAAATATACTCTAAGATCATATGTTATAGGTACTTTTAATTAGAAAATGTGGAATCAAAATTTTAACTTTGCCAGTTAAGGTTTTAATAGGCTGAGTGGGACAGTTATAATAACATATAATTCGGTCCTAAGTGATCTAAATGAAGAGCGGTGTGTAAGTAGCCGATGGCCTATGGAGGTGGAATGAGAAAGGAGAGCAGCGCATCTGTGTAGTTTCTATACGGATGTCTATGGGCGTCGATAGTCGCGAAAATGGCTCCGACTGCTCGTTTGCCCCCCTATACCATATATAAAAAAACTTAGCAATTCGGGTAAAAAGGACAGATAAAGCCGTACTCTGTATACGTAGTAAGAACTATCAAAAACGACGATTAACGTTAGGAAATTTGATATCTTTGTACTCGTATGTACAACATGAGTATGTGAACGGGTCTCGAGTGCGAGCCTTATAGATAGCTCAATAATTCCCCTGTTTAAGATAAACAAGTCTATCGAGCAACACTTCAATATGAAATCAGCTGCCTCCCACGATATTTCCGGACCGACCAAGGGATCTTCAAGAAAAGAGATAATTCCTTTTTCAAAGGTCGGCAACGCATCTGTTATATACCTATACCCTATATTAATAAACATAGAATACCTTTATTCAAGTAATAACCTAGTAATAAACTGACATCTGTCAAATTCCATACTTTTTATGTGTTTTTTATTATGGAATTTGGCAGATGTCAGTTTATTACTAGGTTATTCCTTGGATAGAGTTATTCTATGTTTATTAAATAAGGGGGTTAGTGTTTTGAATGCCTGTGGTCGCTGGTGGTCACTTTACATCAGGTGGCCCAACTGCTCGTTTGCTCACTCTATCTGATAAAAAAGTGTCGTTAGGAAGGACGGTCACAAACTCGAATGTTCCCGCGGGCGCTGTTTAATTATGTTGATCTCTTACAAGCGCCTTGTCAAGTCTAAATTTTTAAAGAGAGAGACACTAGATAATCACAACAAAAGACAAAAATAACGTATTCTAATCACAATTATCATGCCTTCATTACTCTGTTAATTAACTTTGAACTTTTAGAGTTGAGTTTGAATCTACTGCACGTAGACGGTTTGCCTACCGGGTCCATTTTTATAGTATAAGAAGCGAACGAGCAGTTGGAGCCATTTTTATGACTACCGACGCATACAGGACATCCGTATACAGTTCACCGGCTACTTACACACCACATGAAACACAGTCACTTTACGCCGGTTTCGTGTAAGCGAGAGGTCCCTCTCCGATCGCAAAGGCCGAATTTGGATATATCGACCGCCATTACAAATAATATAAATTATACAATTTTAATTAAATTCAACATAAGCAGTGAATCAAACTTCGAAACGTGTTACTTAATAATTACTTTGTTATTGCGAACTTATAAATTTTGATTGCGCGTATCGTTAAAGCCAAGTTTCACAGAATTTCGTACATAACATTATAGAGGTAGCGTTATTTAATAAAGCTCAACGGCTTAATTTAGAAACGCCGTGAGCTTACGTGCCGATTATTTCTTAAAGAGAAAACTTCGACATGTTATACTTTTTGACCTAAATACTTGTCCTGCTTATATTTTAGTGGAACGATTGTCTTTTTATCATTTTTATATAAATACTGCATGGAATTGGAATAACATAAGAATACTTTCTTTTCCCAAAAAAAAATAGTTTCTTTGAGGTATGTTTTACGCGTGTGAACCCGCGGGAAACAGCTAGTATACCTATTTTTATCTCGAGCACAAAACACTTAAAATGATAATTATGTTGATGGTTATGGTATATTAACCATAACCATTGGTAATCTAATATGTATATTTATAGCGTAATAATATAAGCCGATTTTTGATCCAGTGTAATATTACGTGACGAGTTCGTCGATTATCAAAGTAGGTAATATATTATTTATCATAGATAAGTCTGTATTGATTAAAAATATAATCATGAATATTTATTATTTTGTTGGCTCAATTCGGTTCCAAAGGCTCCAATTGCAGCTTCATGGATACTGGGCCTTAGATTTTATGTAAGTGCTAGTTAGTTAAGGTATTTTACACGTATCCTTCACTTTGAGAACATCTACGCTAGCTGCTATAACTTTAGTGTTGTCAGCATAAAGGTACGAGATTAAAGCACTTTTCCGTAACTTTTTCACTAGAAGTAAAGTCTAGTGACAAGATTTTACACAGATTGTGTACATGTTTGTATTTAAAAAAATATTTCAAAGTTCTATGGCAATCTTCTTTAGTCTTTATTTTACTTTAAGATAAGATAAGACTTTATTTTAAGATGAGAATTAATGTTTTCTGAATTATGTATTTTGTCTACAAATTACAATTTCATAATATAAATTTAAGCAACAAATATTTTTAAACCACATTTTTGTAGATATTTTCTAACACATAAGGTAATTCTTGCCACTCAACTATTTAAAATTAAAATGGATTCCATATTTTTAATACAAACATATTTCTTCCATATTTACAATTCAATACAAAAATATATTTACATTTGTTTTGTATGTTCAATAAACTTTTATAGAAAGAAAGTTGTACGTTTGATATTTTCATATTTTTAACATACGAAAATATGAATTTAAAAAATATTTACTGTTGTTTTACGAATGTCGTGTCACCCACGGGCTTTAATAAGTACATATTCAGTTGCGAATCCCACACACTCGTAGTTTCCACCCAAAACATGTATGTACCTATACTGATTAGCATAAATAAAATAAGGGGTATCTAAGGACGACAACACACAGGCGGACTTATACGACGCTTTTTAGAAGCTAAATGCAGCGATTAGACGCTGGGGGTGCACAATCCCTAGACTCCAGACGCGGCGACTTAGTCGCTAAGGTATGTCAATTAATGTCAATTAACGTGTAAATGCAGTCGCGAGAGTCGCACGAATCTACTGGGACCGGTCGCAGAGAGTTGCTAAATCGTGCGACTGTCTAAAAGTCGCGAGTGTGCTGTGTTTCTAATACTTCAACTCCACGCGTTATCTTTATAAATACATTTTACCTAGTATCTATACATTAATACGTAAAGCAAAAACTTTGGACCCCCTTTCACGATAATTGCGCGGTCGGAGGAGAATGAAATTTGGCACACAGAGTTTATATGTAGCAATGTTGTCACGCTTCGTGCGCAACCTGAGTTACGTGTGGCATATTAGAGAAGGAGAAGGAACCAAAACAGCACATCTCTATATCAATTACCAGGACGTTCATGCACTTCAGAGGTCACCAAAAGGCTCCCGCTGCTTTCCCTCATTTTTTTTATAGTATAAGATAATAAATCAGAGCCATTTTCATGACGCCTATAAAAAAAATGAAAAAATTAAAAAGTTTTTATTAAAATATAATTACAGGCATTACTTTTTGAACGTCGACAATTAAATCTACCACCGGTTCAACCCTAGCCCTATCCTGAGAAGAACCGGCGAAACAAACTGACTCTATATATATATAGACGTCCGTATAGAGGCTATGCGTTGCCCTCCTTCCTCCTCCGTCCATGCCCATGGGTTACTAACACACTGCACGAAACGCAACAGAGCTGCTATGCTATTAAATAACTTACCAGTTCTTCTTTCTGGGTCCTGATAAGAAAGCGCCTGTATCACAATCCGGTCCGAAGCGCCCTTGTCGTTCTTAGAGAACACGGCGAGCTGCAGCGAGTTGCCGCTGGACCAGACGACGTCAGCCGGCACCACGAACGTCGCGAGTCCATCTGACAATAAATAAGTTTATTGTTGCATTACAACTAAATCGGGCCGGCAACGTCAGGGCGAAGCCGCGTAGTGACGGCTATGTTGTTGCGATTTATGTCGTGTGTGAATTTCCGGTGGCCAATATGCTACGAAAAGCGAAAATAAAAGAAAGTAATAAGAGAATTTACATTTTTTTATATCCATTCTATATTTTCGTACAGGCTTTGCAACATCTTATTCTCCACCTCTACTATAAGCGGTTACTATCTTTTGCTAGCGGTAACCACATATGACCCTCGTATAATCATCAATCTCATAGGAGGTAAGGGAAATACTGAATCTTGGCACAAGCCACAATTTGAAAATGAAAATTGTAGCTATTTAAATAATTACTTTTTACTACTTTATATATTTAGAAATAAGAAGTAATTATTATCTACTACATCTATTTCTCATTGCTCTTTGCATGTATGCCTTAGATCGCTCCTAAAACTTAAAGTAGGATTAGGATTGAACCTAGCAACAAAGTTTGGGGAACATGTCAGTTACCACTGGGAAATTCTTGACGCTAAGTATCCGAACTTAATTTACTAGAATCTAGTTAATTTATCATTTTACCATTTGCCTCTTAGGTGGAAAGTAGACAGCATTACGTTAAGACTAGCCTTTTACTTAGGCACATATTTTAATATAAATTGTATTTAAATGAGCGGATATAAAATAGATGAAAATTATGAGCAATCATTTCATGATATCCGAGTCTCAAGATAAACTCCTAAGATGTTAGTCCTTATTTAATGAGTTTGCTAACGTAAATGTAAGAGACGTATGTTCGTATAATGTATTAGTTGTGCCTCGTAGTTTCACCCACGTAAGTTTTGATCGCGGGGAAATATCGGATTAATAATTGAAATATATTTTATAGTCGTTTCGGAGGTGATCAACCACAAATAGCCTGATACGATTTATTATGACAATTTATATATAAAAAAGAAAGAAAGAAATAGAGGTTATCTATACTAGCCGCGATCCGCGTTATCACCCACGTAAGTTTCGATCCCGTGAAAATATCGAGATGCAAAGTAAATGTGGGCCAATTCTCATACCTACTCGATATGCACACAAAATTTCATAAGAATCGGTCGAGTAGTTCGGAGGAATGTGGTAACTAACATTGGGACACGAGAACTTTATATATATACAGAGATAATAGATACGCATAACAAACCTTGCCCAAATGACATTTTCACGTCAAATTCATTCTTTACATTTTACAATGTCGAGTAAATGGAAAACCAGAGTCAAAACCCAACAACATTCAGCATAAAATAAATGATTTAATTCGAAAACAATAAGGCTGTTATTTTATATTTAAAGTCAACAATACTTCAATTAACTAGATGATATTACTGTAATTATTTACAATAATTTATTAGAGTTGAATAATTGTGAGCGGAATCACGTTGCAGTTGAACACTTCATTACTTCGTCACTAATGAGTTTTTACGTTGAAATATACACACTGTACAAATGATGGATAATCTACAGAAATATTGCGTTTATTTTTAACATAACATCTTTTTTACATTTTATTATAGGTTCATGAACTGCAATAATTAATTGTATCAATCATCACAATGGTTATTATCTCCGTCTGTGAAATATAGAAGAGACAAAACACTACAGTATGGAAGCAACTGTAATAGCATCCTTAGACGGAGGTCACACGATGAGCCTGGCGTCAGTTCAGTCTGTCGTTGATTTTAGAATGACAGAAAACTGATAGTATAAACACAGACGGATGGATTGAAGGTCTAAACTGACGAATATTAAATGCTTATTTTAATATCTTCATCCAGTATAACTGACGCTAGACTGACCGTGTAACCTCCGTCTAAAGATTTTGGCGGTATGACCTTTTTTTTGGTAACGCAGGGGAATGCCTTTACGCACGCTACCTATGAGCCGGGTGGCTCAACCGGGTACAGTGTCGGGCTCGACAACTGGGTTGCCCCTACCGACTAAGCCCCTGCGTGTGCCTTCAGCCGCTCCGGATCTACATGCGACAGGGCCCCTCCAGCGTCAGGCTGGCCTCGGTGAAAAGGGTAGAATTCTCCTCCTTGGCGACTGTCCGGCTGTCTTCGAACAGTCCCTACTCCATGTCCAAACCAGGCAATGTGGTCAGCTTCCCATTCTGACCCCTGGTCCCAATACTCCGACGAAGCTCACTACACCGGTCGTCCAAATTCATGCCACTATTTGCTGATTCCATCACATTTCGACGTCCTGTGGATGCAGGTCTCATCCACAGGACGACGGACCCATCCCGAGACCGCCACCCAGGGGCTAACCATCAAACAGCCGCAGAGGGCAGGGAGGTCGGCAAAGACACACCGCATCTCCTATTCCTCAGCGGCCCCACCGCCAACGCATCGCACCGTCAGTGCGCCTCCGTTCTGTTGCGGGAGACAGGGTGCACGGCAACAACATACCGAGACACCTCTCCTCCTGCGACTCCTCCTCCATGGACGCATCCAGAGCGGCCAATGGATAAGCCGCTCGAAGCGTCCCCTCCTGGGATCCCTCTTGGCTTCACCGTCGTAGCGCAAGGCACGGTTACTAAACCCCCTCACCACGACAAGGTGGAGATCCGTCGAGGGGGTGGCAGTATGACCTACCTTAAGGTTATTTAAGTAAAACGGTTCACGGTATGTAAAAATATTATCTTTTAATAAACATTATCAAAGTTACAGGCGATCATGCCTTCACCACCAGTATACTGCGCTCTCTGTAAAGAATTTCTAAAAAATAAAAATACTCACTAGTGTCGTTAGATGTGACGTTAAATCTCACGAGCTCTGTGACGGTGTCGACTGCCTCCAGCACCACAACCTGAGGCAGGCCCCCGTCGTAGCCCGCCACACACTTCACCACCAGGTGGTCGCTCGCATCTTCTCTGCTCGACTCCTCGATCCAATTAGAAACATTACCGGACGACACCGTGCAGTTTTTGGGCGGAGAAGGGCGTGCTGTATATAAATAATATATAATTAAATATTACACTAGCTGTGACCCACGGTTTCACCCACGTAAATTTAGATCCCGTAGATATACCGGAATAAATTAATATACTTAAGAACTATTCACAGACATACCGAACACACACAGAAAATTACATAAAAATCGGTTGATCCGTTTCGGAGAGGTACTGGCACAATCATCGTGATACATATTTTTAAATAAAAGACAATAAACAAAAAATAATCAACATCAGTCTTTATCTATTTACTGGCGAACATTGTCATCATCATTCTAAAAACGTCCACTACTGGATGGATGTGATGAGCTTAACACTTATGAATAGTCTTTGTAAATAAAAAGATAATTTGTATTAATAGATATTACTTCGTTTCTTAGTAAGACGGATTATCTATTAAAGCTTATAAGCATCCGCTACACTAGCAGTATCTTTACCGCATAAGGAGCCAAAGACCAGTCGCATCCTTAAGGTGACTATCAACGCCCTTCTAAATCCATATAATTGACTTACAAACGTGTTGTCCCCTTATCCTTCTTCTCAATGAGGATAAAAGTCTTATGAATACCTACAATATTTCTTTGAGACAAAGGAAAATCAATTAATAAATTATACTCAAGTCACTACACTATCTAGAACATTTCTTTTTTGGGGTTTTGGTGATAAGATGTGTATGAGTGACATTGCAGTGACCGATTATTAATCTATTTAAAACTATTATTTTGATAACAATAATATAATTATTAGTAACGTGCAGATCATATCTGTGGGCGTAGGTCACTTAACATCAGGTGTCACAACTGTGGTTTGCCTCCTGTGCTATCTAAAAATAATAACATTTCATAAAAACTACATAACGATTTTTATCTTAAAAACTAAATATAAATACTAAGTGGAGATTCTGGGTGTAGAATATATAATCTAATTATATTATAGTATCCAATTTAGATCCAGACAAAGAAAATGTAATCTATGATCGCTATCACTAAAATTTAAATAAAAAGAATTGATATTTGACCTTTGAACTCAGACTCATCTCATCAATTTTAGATTAATATTCATTATGTTCCCTTACATATAATAGATTTCTATTAAAGTACTATTCCTACAACTTAATTCAATAGACAACCAACATGTCAAGGAGAGAGTACAAATACAGAGTCAAAAGTTTTTGTTTACATACAAATGAAGTAGATAAAGATAACAAAAATTAATTACGTAACGAAACCAAAACACAAGTCTCTTGGGACCCAAAGTAAACGAAGCGAATATTGTACAACCAATTCACAGATTTTTCAATTAGACTGTGCCTCACCTGCGGGCATAATCTGAAAGGACGGTCAATATCACCGACGTTCAAAATAAGGAAGAACAACGTTAAAAGCAAATTTACGCTCGAAAAATAGGCGAGGGTTCCTATGACGATCATAAAAAAAGACTCTCGGAATAGGCAAACAACAGACGAAAATATTATATAAGCAATTCCTAGATAAACCTTTTTCAAATAGGCAGGTAGGTAAAGACCTTCCCTGCGGCTGTAATTTAAAAGACATAGGGTTGGGCTTATTGATGGAGGTAAAAATGAAAATAAGGTGGTTAGAACTACGCAGCTAGTAAATCTTTTATATTGAACTTAAATGCTTGTGACAAATATAGCAGTAATGAAGTACTGCTATTCTATAATATTAATAGCTGCGCCCCGCGGTTTCACCCGTGTAAATTTTTATCCCGTGTAAAATAGAATATCATCCCATGGCATCCCATACGAATATTTTTTCGGGATAAAAACTATCCTATGTGTTATCCAAGTTACCCTTAAGTTAGTGTGCAAAATTTCATGAAAATCGGTTCAGCAGTTTTTGCGTGAAGAAGTAACAAACAAACAAACATACAAACTTTCACAATTGTAATATTAATAAAATTAGGAATTAGGATTTTGGATGCTAGGATTAGGATTAGGATATACAAGATTTAAGATGACATTTTTCACCATTCAAAAGTAACCACATAAAATAAAATAGGATGTTATTATTTAATTCAGTCTCCAAAAATTAGTCCAAGATTGGGCCACTAATTAAAAGACAATCCCAAAACACGAAATGATTCTCAAAAATGCAAATAATAGCAACATTATACAGCCAAATGTAATGTAAAACCTCCTGTAACAAGCCTTTTTTTCGACCTTTTTTTTATTGTATAAGGGAACAGTCGCATCTATTTTCATGACTAACGACGGCCATAGCATAGAGTTTATACAGATGAGTTGCCTTCCTTCTTCCTCCCACCTCCATGGGCCACCGACTACTTGCACGCCGCACGAAACGCGATAGTACAACTGACACTTTAACGGTAGATATCGTGGAAGCAAGAGATACTCCCAAGTGCCGGTCCAATTCGGCTACATTAATGCATGCAGGGTGCCACTACCTACAAAACTTAAACAAGCGAGTGCCTTACCTGCGGGCACGATCTGGAAGACGCAGGGCTGCAGCTGCTGGCCGACGCTGTTGGTGGCGCGGCAGGTGAGCGCGCCGTAGTCCCGCTCGCTCGCGGGCGTGTACCGCAGCTCGCTCGTGCTGCCGTTCAGCGTGCCTGCCAAGCGAGCTGCATGTTATTTGCGATAGCACTGCACTAATTAGATGACCTGTTTCGCAGAGGTACATTTAACAGCATCAGATAATATATTTGTGTCTTTAATCTAACATTATAAATTATAAGAAATTATCAACATAATTATACCTACAACCTACGTGAAAATCACATTTAGAACATAACTGTATTGAATTTATAAAAAGAAATGCGACTTCGGCTCTTATGAAGTCATTATTGTTTTATATTTGCTTAAGGATTGATTTCTGAGGCTCTTCAGCACATTTTTCTATGAAATTTTCTTTGAGAATATAGGTGTTCACAATTATATCGACTCGACGCCGACTCCACTCCAATTCAACTCGACGTGTAATATTCAAATGTAAGCTTTATATTTTGTTGCTTATGAGTGAATTAGTCAACGCATCGAATCGCAATCTTTTTTAACTTGATACTTGAATACGTCCTCCAATAAAGTATTGATGTAGGATAGTGAAGGAAAGTTAAACGTGAAACATAGAATTATTGGGTGTGCCGACAACCTGGCACTATTGGGAGAGTGCACAGATTATATGCAAGAAATAGCAACAACTCTACATTGTGAGGGGAAAAGGGTGAGACGCAAAATCAACCAAAACTAAACACGAAGAATTTCTTACGTCTTGAAGGTAGATAATAACTATTACCAGCGTGTATCTAAAAGCAAATATCTTGGCTGCACGGTGACCGATACCAACCAGAGGAAATCGATGTACGAGTACAAAATGCCCTAAGATGCTCTGCAGCCCTTCATAAAATTTTTACAAGCCAATTTCAATTCCAAGCTCATTAGCAGAAGTACCAAGATTAGAGTTTATAAAACAGTCATAAGACCAATCGTGATGTATGGATGCGAAGGTTGGACGTTAACTCAGATGGAGAAGGACAAGCTTTTGGTGGCTGAAAGAAAGATTCTCAGGAAGATTTTGGGGAGAACGAAACAGACGAGAAGACGGATTATGGCAAGCAAAAATTTTGAAGTAGAGCAGCATATGGACGCCCAACATCATCGGCGAATGAGTAAGATGCTCGACTTCGCTTGCGCGGCCGCATAGAGAGAATAAAATAAATAAATATCTGTGGACTTTACACACCACGTCAGTCTAGCCCCTTGCTAAGTACCGTAAGGACTTGTGTTACGGGTACTAGACAATGGAATATATTTAATATGTTTTATAAATTTAAGAAATTTTATATATTTAAGATTTTTATTATAGAAATACATATAATACATATATAAACATCCATGACCAAGGCGGGATTCGAACCCGCGACCCCTGGCGCAACATGCTCCGCTTATTTGAGCCTTGTACCACTGCACCAGCCTGGTCAGCCTGGTGGTAGAATGGAAGAGGTTCGTGCGGCCAAACGAGTGTATCAGGGACAACCAATTGGACTAAATATCACTGGATAGGCGAGTGTCAGAAAGATCTAAGGGACATGCAGGTGACTTATTGGCAGTCTATCGCGAAGGAGAGGGACAAATGGCGCAATCTAGCGTCGGAGGCCAAGATCCACTTCTGGTCACTGCGTCGGCGAAAGTAAGTATCTCTGTACCGTGCGACCTACGAGTAACAGACCGATGGTTGGAAGGATATGGGTAGTGATAGGATACAACACTGCTATTTTATTCTCTTTAGGTATAATATTACTATTTATAAAAATAATTATGGAGAAGAAAAAAATATATTGTTTGTTTATTTGCATTGAATATGCTCCGTAATAAATGAACCTTAATTCTTTAACTATCTATTAGAGTTCTACATCATCACCGCTGAAAACTTAGAACAAGCAACTCGTCTGCATAACATTATCCGAATGGATGATAATAGGCGTCGGTAACATAAAATAAATTATCATATGCTATAAAAGACATAAATCTTACATCATAAAATAAATTATCATATGCTATAAAAGACATAAATCTTACAGTAAATATAATTAACCATAGACTACAGAAGTGATAGTAGTTGAGAGCACTTATAAATGCGTAATAGAACGTTCCTTTGCGTCGATGCCTCCCCGTGGGAATCAAACACTAATTAGTTATGTATTGCTCATTAGTATGCATATGTTGAGTACAAAATAATTATTTATCAAATGAAGTTGCTATTTAATAATTGAATAGCTCATAATATATAGAAATACAGCCGCAAAATACTGTTAGGATGAATAATGATGGTTCCTCGAGGATAAATCATACTTGGCTATGATTCGTACAGAATACAATAACTACAGATAATAACGCAATATCCGTAAGTAAATTCAAATTAGATCAACATTATAGTTGTCCTCTTAGCCAAATTTCAACTATTACTGACGTCTATATAGAGATGGCCGTAGTATAGCCATCTGCGTAGGATATACTTATTAAAGTACAAAATTCTTTGCGCAAACATAATTGTACTCGATATTCCCTCATTCTCAAATTCCGATTATACCATAGTCCAGGACGACTGGAGAAAAAACAGGCTCCGAACCATCGGCTTAACGTGCTCACCAAGGCCCCGTGCCTGCAACAGCTTATACATTCGACCCAAAAAAATATATGACTGAACGGATAAGTAAAAAAACAAACATCTTCCCTTTATGTATTTGTTAGTAAGTTAATCTTAAATTTCTACTCTTCAAATGACGAAAGCAGCGAATTATAAATTTTATATAGGTTTGTTTTATTACCAAATCTTGCCGGCGAAACGTTGAAGCTCTCTCCGCTGTTGTTGAATTGCCAGAGAAATGTGACTTCCGACGGATCGGCGTGGACTGAACATCGCACGTGTAGAGACTCGTCCAGAGCTGCGCCGACAACTTGAAGCGACGTCAATCCACATACTGGTGCATCTAAAACAATGTATTTCATTATTTGTGTAATGCAGCATCATGCGATCCTAGCATGTATAAACCTACTGATAAAATAATTATCGACATTTATATGAAATTCTACGTTTATTACAACGTTTATTTACTAAGTAGGTCTACTACAATCATTCTTGGTCAAATCTACTACAATTATTCTTGGCGAAAACAAAATGAAAAATTCTAAATCTATTATTTCTTTTAATTAGTATGTAAAATTATTTACGTTAAATGTATAAAATATTAAGTGGACTTTCACAAAATCTTTCTAGTGGTCTCGCTCTGGCCGCCTCAAGTTTTATCGCAGATAGAACAGATCTATTTATTTTTAAAACAAAACTGTCCATTGCGTACAATATTATATAACACATTCATTTTTCAAAACGTCCATCCGTTACTGCGAACAAATTGTATTATTCCAATCCAATTTGCATAAAAAGTTACCATATCAAAATGTTGAACAGGATTAAACAGCCAATGCCTTGCATGGAACGAAATGAAACAGTGGGATCTATTTAATCCGGACAACTAAAACAAAGCCACGAATTAAAGTAAAGCGAAACAGCAGATTGCGATAGCAAATCGTAGTAATATTAGGTAATCATTTTGATGATTTACTGCCTTCCTCAGGGCCAATTACCGCGGCCGGTTGGTAACGGAAGGAGCGGGCACGTCGAACCCCACCGCAATCATTTGAATACTACACATCAGAATTTATAGTACCGTAACTCATACTGTACCTTCGGCGTGACATTTTATTGTTGCAATAGTATGAGGTTATGCAAATCGGCGGTGATTATGCGGGAAACGCCATGTTTTATGGGTGAGGATCGACGACAGATAGAATTATAAACATTCTTGTTGTTTGTCGTAATGTATGATGAAGTATTGTAATTTTACAATTTGCATGGCTCGTATAGTTTAAATTAACTAAATTATACGTAATATCTAGATGACCGAGCGTTAATGGTTATTTTTTTAGAAAGCCCAGTATAGTTTTTCTCACATAACTACATACCTACTTAATTTTATGATAATCGTTGGAGCGGTTTCCTATAATATCCTATAATACTTAAAAATGGCTTGTTTACAGGCATTAGATAACGTTATAGAACTAAAGTCACTTGTAAATATTAATTGAGGCAGTTATTAGAATCGAAGGTAAATAATAGAACAACGGAAATATATTTTCTGCTAATAAAATTTAGTGTCAGACGTCTATGGCACACCCGAAGCATATGCAGAACTGTAGTTTATCCAATCTCCACACCGGTTGAGTACAGAAAACTAAATAACGGCACGAAATTCGTAGGCACTATTTCATACCACAACTATATCAGCGAATAATATTCTCAAGCGCCGCAGGTATAATTAGGATACAAGTGTGCATTCGTTGGCCTACTGCAAGAACTCATTAACCGACATTTACTAAACTTTGAGAAATCAATTTTTTCATTATCTTTTCATTAGTTTAGTTACCAAAACGAATTATTTGATTAGTTTTGGTTTGATTAATAGCCCTATGTTACAGTATTATAAATAAATAATTGATAAGTAAGCTGATGCATTACAACCCTAAATTAATATATCTCCAATCCAATAAAAAAAAACGAATATAAATCGACGTAAGAAAGAAGAAAAAAAGAAAAAAAATCATATGTAAAATGTATCCCGCATATTCTGAACAACAAACTAGAGAAACTAAAACAAATAGAAATTATTGGATAACTGCGAGTGATAAACTTTACGTATGCCGCAACATTCCGGATATGACCGGATGAAACCGCTCCGCACTTCAGCGCAGATGACTGGGAAAATTGGTAATTGATGAATGGGATTTTAATACGGGTGTACAGGACCGGTTTGCGGGGCATTGTGCTTCTCTTTGACGGAAACCTGTTTACTAATTCCTAATATTGTGCTCCATTGTTGGTGAACGCAATAGCGTTACAGTGGTTACCGATGAGCAGCGTGAATTTGGTGCTAATTTGGTTTAGCCTCAAATGTGATCATTGTTATTGTGCAATGATATTTTCGTTACGCAGTTTTCATGCTTAATAACCTAAGTACTTACCTAATTAGACACACCTATTTAATTGAAGTTTTTAATGTTGAATACTATACGTTAGTTGAGTTAGAATAAAAGTTTATCGATAACAATTGACTTTTTCTGATGTTACTTTAATTCTATTTTAGATACATTGCAATTAAGAATATTTTTCATTTTGCATTTTCAGCTAAAGCTCTTCATAATGAGACCATAACATTTTTTTACCGAATAAATAGTAATTTTTTCCCATTGATAAGTCCCATAAGTTTTCAATATGACGGTTGCTCGGATGAGTCGAGCGAGTTAGGTCGCGGGTGCAAATCCCGCCAAAGTCATAGATGGTTTTCTATGCCATGTAATATGTGTTTACATGTATTTCAATAATAAAAATCTTAAACATAAAACATTTCATAGATTGGACAGCCTTATGGGGAGACGCCAGACTAAGAGCTGCTCAGCTGGTGGGTCCTCCATCCGTCTTTCTGAGTTAGACGCTCGCTGAAGGGATCCTGTTGCCTGCCGATCCGGGAAATTCGAATAATAGCGGCTGTAGGCAGGGGCTTAGTCGGTTAGTTAGTATTGCACTAGGTGTTGAGTTCAAATAGGTCTAAGGGCCACCCGGACTCCTAGGTATTATACGTAAATGTATTCCTACGTCATCAAAAAAAAGGTTCATCACTTATAAAATCAAAATCAATATTTTTAAAAATCCCATTTTGAACAAAATTATTTTCATTAATTATAATAACGCCGGTGTACCTAAATATTCACATATATAGGCTTATAAACTCACTTTCAGTTAGCATATTATATACAAATATAGTTTTTTGTATCACATGAAATAAAATAATGAATATGTTGTAAACTGTTATTGAGACAACCGAAAACACCCTAAAAAACATTTATGTAATACGTTAGTGTTTCCGCATTTATGTAATAGACATTTTAAATGCGGCGAGCGGAGTTTCCTCTCCACCCTGCATGAGCGATAAGTCAGGCTTAGTTAATCCAAGACCCAAGTATAGCGACGTTCTAAGAGTATTAGTCTGAAGATGACTGGGTGTGGCGGTGAGTCGGAGGTCGAACGTGTTATGACTTGTCTATATTGCGGCGTGAGCCTTGAAGTCTTGCATAATATTGCTATTTAGTGTAATTAATAATTAGGCTCTAAGGAATATTTGCTGTATTGCTATTACATTCTGACGTTAATTGTCTATAGACTCCTGTATGAGTAGGATATGTAAATACCTATGACACTGCGAAATCTATACTAATACAAAGAAGAGGAAAGATTTTTTTGTATAATTTAATAGGCTCTAAAACAACTGGAACGATTTTAACTATTCTTTCATTAATAGAAACCTACATCATCAGTGATTATAAAGCCATATTGTATTATGATTGAACAATTTTTATTTTTTACACCAAATAATGTGGGCACGGGTCGGGTAGTACAAAATGTATAAAGTCAAAACTACTACATTACTTTATTTTTCGCACCGTCAATTTTTTACCCAATATAAGCCAACTCTTACAAAACGCATGAAACAGCCATCGTAGTTACGCCTCTGTTGAGTCAAAGAATAGCTTGTGCAAGCGTCAATACCCTGGACGATAGGTAATTAGTTTTGTTCGACGAATTTCGTCTAGGGCCGCTAAAATATTAAACAGCACAAGATATTTTAGTGTACAACTATGTGTCCAGACACACTTTCTACACACTTATTCTCCTATTCATTTTAGAGGATAAATATAACACGAAGACAAACAAGGCTAAGTAATGACGCAGTTTTGCTTGCTCTACGAGACACGCCACAGCCCTCAACTTCCTTCATTGCTGTAATATAAAAAATCTGAATGGCGCTTTGGTTCAACCGATGAATTGCACCTAGAAATTCCTGATTAATCACTAAATATACTTGCACCCAATCAACGTAACATACCAAAACTACAACAATATCATGCAATTTATTTAGACTACTACTAATGTAAAAGTATAATTAATATCAATGTAATAATATGAATTAATTCGTAAGAATGAGAATACAATATAGTAATATCAATTTATTTAACATACTTAATGTAAAAATATAATTAGCATTAATCAGTAGGATTAATGCTAATTATTGAACATACAAACTTTCGCATTTTTAATATTAGTAGAATATTAAAAATGCGAAAGTTTGTATGTTTGTTTGTTTGTTTGTTACTTCTTCACGCACAAACTGCTGAACTGATTTTCATGAAATTTGGCAGACACATAGATAGTAACTTGGATTAACACACAGGTTAGTTTTTTTATCCTGAAAAAATGTTTCTATGGGATGCCATGGGATGGTTTTCTATTTTCCACCAGATCGCAATTTACGCGGGAAAACCGAGGGGCGCAGCTAGTGTAATAATATGAATTAATTCGTAAAAATGAGAATATGATAGTATACATCCCTAACGATAGCTCAAACAGTTTGTCCACTCATGTATTGTCAAAGTAAAATTGTAACGTACATAATGTACGAAATGTGGGACAAGTTTCACAGACAAAGGCTGTCCATATAAAGCGATAATTACTCACATTGGATCCGCAGGCTGACGCTCTCGCTTGATGTCTCGCCTCTCGCGTTCGCCGCTTTGCAAGAATAATGGCCGCCTTCCCGTCGCGTCACTTTTTGCAGCACGAGCGATCTGGTGCTCAGTATTATGCCGGACGTCATGTTCTGAGTCACTGGTCTGTCCTACGATAAAGTTACGTTAAGAATACTTAGTGTAATTATTGTAATTATTTGTAATAATTAATCGTGTAAAGTAAATCATTGTAATTATAACTCGTGTGGAAAGAGGCAACAAAAGCTAAACTTGTATAAAGAAGAAATATTTATTTCTTACGATTACATTTTTAGATACAACAATTTAGTCTAGGTTTTACACAGAAGTTTTTTTAAAAAAGAAAAAGAAATCGCTTAAAGTTTGGAATATTGAAATATGTATACCTATTTATTTAATCTTCTTATGCTTACCTATATTATAAAATGTGCATAACTTTTAAGTAAGTAGGTATAATAATATGATACCTACATAGAAAATGACTATTCTATAGATGATGAAAACAACATGTTTATAAAAAAGTTCGAATCACTATATTTTTATTAGATTCTCTAGGACGAGCAAAATATTCCTATTTTTAAAATGTCAATTTAACAGAGATTTACCATTATACAGTACGCAGATTATTTTATTTTGTAATTTTTCCAGACGCTTCAAACTACTAGGATTTTCTATAGTAGTTCTTGATCTACAAGCTAAGTTGACTACCGTGTCTCCGAGAAAAAGAAATTATTAAAAAAGTCCCCTGAATTCGAGATACACACTTACCGGGGTACTTACAGGGATCCAAACTACCTTTTTATAAGTCCCTTCCAGTGTTATACATTTGTAATGTCCCCTATTAAAGATTAAAGAACTACAATCATATGTAGGTACTCACTAGTCGCCATAAGCTTATGAATCAGTCAGCACTCAATTAAATCTATCAGTAGGTAGTTAATTATTACAATAAATTATATTTGTGAATGCATAATCGAATCCACAATCGATGTAATTAACAAGCAATACCCAAAATAATTTGAATATTTATCAACTCTTTAACTCATAACATTTTAATTATTAAAATGTTATATTAAGCCGAAACCATTATTAATATAAAACTTGCTACCGAATTTCGTTAATTTTTTAATTAATGAAACGTTTACTCTATCAATGAAAGAGAAAATGAAAGTCAATGCAATGTCGTATCAACTTCCCTTACCTACTCTCTGTTTAATAACAAAAACACACCTTCCACGTATTCCCGTGGGGTTACCATATATTGCCACTTTTTAAGAATGAAAATAATTTTGTAATGCCTAGTTTTACATATTGTATACTTATTTTCATATTAGTTTTAATTATAAACCAAATTATAAAATCATTCAAAATGTTCAAAAACGTGCACCTTAATGCTATGAGAAAAGTTTACTTAACGACATACAACCAAACTAATAAACCAATAGAAGTAAGCATAGCAATTATAACCTATAGTTTAATTTACAGATATAAGTTTATATTAATATTAGTACAATAGAAACTGGTATTAAGCATTCGAGGGCACGCAGGTAACCGTGAAATTTCCGTGTCCGGTGGTTCCATAAGACTTAAACATAAAATAAATACATTGCCATAAAATTTAATAGGGAGAAACACGCCACTGATTATACATAAAATAATTCTAATTTGAATGAATGAATGAATGAATGTTAATAGTGGGGCCAGACTTAGCCCCCGACATTTTTTAATAAAACTCTTAAACAAATACTTTCAAATGAGATGCTCAGAAGCTTGTAAATAAATGCCTAGTGGGTGATTTGCAGCTCCGACTAGAACGCCTAATACGGAGTTAGGCATCATTCGGACATTTTGTCCAAATCGTGTTTAATTTAACTTTCCAAAATATATGCTATTAATGCCTAAGTACATTTTAATATAGGGCATAAATAAAGAAAATACTTTTCATTTATTAATTCGCTTTTAAATATCCCACCAACTTTTTAGACAACCTGTACACGACATTAGAAATTTTGAAAATTTCACGCATTCTGTCAGTTCTCTAGATAAAACAAATTGTAAGTCTTTCTTTAAATGTTCACCACATACCTAACTAACAAAATAGAATTCCTATATACAATATTATGGTTCTTGCATTAATTAAATAATCTTTAAAGTATATGAAATATTGAAGTTGAAAACTTACATTGTGATACCATGAAATCCGATGTTCCCTGGGGTTAGCTCGCACATTACATTCAAAATAAACGTCGTCCCCTTCCTTGATGTCGTGCGGGTTCAGTGTGCTACCCAGTGTTAGGTTCACTAACGGATTATCTGTTAAATAAATTATTTAATAATAACGATGATAATAATAAACAATTAATTATAATAACCAATTATTTATTTATCTACGCAACTCATTATGAGCTCTATTTTTATGTACATTTATATTGTAGGATATAGGAGGATAGATTATGAAAATTTGTCTTTTTACGGCTTTCTTAAATAATAACGAAGCTGTCACTAAAGATGTATAAAACTACTAGCCGCGTCCTGCAATTTAAATCTCTTTATCTCTTATTTTGAAAATACGCGAATGAAACGTTACAGTATACTTTACTACTTTTATACATTTTCAATTTTGTTTCGTTTTTCAAATTTGTAAATTTAATGATAATCAGTCAATCCATTTTTGAGGAGTTTGAACACAAACGCTACATGGAACGTACATATATATGGGATAAATAACAAATATTATTTTTGTTACATAAACGAGAGTATTCAAGCTAAGTTGATTGACAAAAAATATTTGTGTGTAGGATAGTTGATTAGGGTACTCGGATCCATTTTCCGGGGAACGTGTAAAGGTAACAAGCGAAAATATTTTCCCGGACCGAATATTTCGGCAGCAAATATTAATAAAGGAAAGGTGCAGCCTAATTACAAATATATTTCTACGTGTATTTGTTGGCAAATAATTAAACGACAAAAAGTTGAGATTACAGGGAATAATTAATTGTTACTGGTCCAATAAAGCGGACTAAATAGGAAATATGTATACCTATTATGTGAAATTAAAAAAAAAATTTTTCATTATTATTTTTATAGCATAAGGGACAAACGAGCAGTCGGTTAACGGACAGGAAGGTAATTTCCGAGGCACACACAGCTGGTTGCCTGTAGTAGATTTATTGATGGTGATTTAACGTGAAGTCATAAGAAAACAGCTCCCGTATTCATCGGATGCATTGGCCGATGATGTGGAAGGGAGATTTATGCTTTACAAGCAAACGGTAAAAACAATCGTGTCTTACTATTGCACGTTTTGGGCTCGCGTTTGAGTTCGGAACGCAACACTTTTTCGTGCGTGCAGCCAGCGTTCATCGTAATCCCGCCAGAAAATAAAAAAATACATAATATTATATTTTTACTGTACTACTGTACTGAGTAATGTATTAGTATTTTTTCAAGATAGTATGCGTCAACAGTCATATTTCATCAAGACCTCATAAACGGTTATATTTTTAGGCTAACTAAGAAATGTTGCTTCTAAAGGCAGAAAATATAAAAGTATACTAACATACTACGTTCAGCTGAATTTGGTCTTCAATTGTTTTCGCTGGCATCGCCGTATTCAGGGCCACGCATTTGACAACAACGCCGTTATCGTCAGGAGTCGGGGAGAACACCAACTTACTTACAGACCAGGTTCCATTTGAATGATCACTTACCTAAAAAACAGATATTTAACTAAAGCTCAGCGAAACGCCGCATTGCAGCTCCTTGCTAAATCTTGTTAGATAACAGACTCATCGTTTATCGAATAACTAAAGGATTCATTTTAATATTCGTAAAGTGCTTATTTCTAAATGGTTGTTCTTTATTTTGTATACAATGCTCACTTCATATAAAACCAAAAGAAAACTTTGACACTCACATTAGGTTGCTTACATAGAGAAACAGGTTACCGGTATCGACAAAACCTGCACGGGTCTGTACCGGTAATATTGCAATGTTATCGTACCGGTAATATTGCAATGTTATCGATAACATTGCAATATTACCGGTATCGACCCGTGCAGGTTCTGTCGGTACCGGTAACCTGTTTCTCTATGTAAGCACCCTAACATACTTACTTATAAACGTATCAAAATTTTAGTTACTATTATATTTACAAGGGAGAAAAAGAAGACAAAATAATTTCAATTTTGTTTCAATTTAACATTACGATCATAATATTTTAATTGTTTTATTATAACATATTATGTTATTACGAGTAAAACAATTATTTGACTGTTGTTCTAAATCTTTATAGATAAGGGGCAACTAATCGTCTACTTGTTACTTCCAAAAATAAATGGGGAAAAACACTTACTCTATCTTTCTCGAAACTTCTGTTATCCTTGTACCAGATAATTTGCGCAGCTGGCCGGCTTCCTTCAGATACACATTGAAGGGTCGTTGTTGATGCCGACACCAGCTGCTGCGGTCGACTCAATAGGGACACCGATAGGGGAGCCACTGAAACAAAATGTACGTTTAACATCCTCGTTCTGGTAACTATCAAAATAATGGATTTTCATGACATACTGTATTCATTACTAGCCACCTGAGTACCATTTGTTCAGCTCCTTTTAGTCCTAGCGAGATGGTATGTAGCCTATAGCCTATAAGACTACAAGCCTTACTTGAAAAGAATTATTCAAATAAGAGCAGTTTAGCGCGTTCAATCAAACAAACAATTTCTTCAACTTTATAATATTATTTTAAATCTACTTTTATTTTTCTCTTTTTTTAACACTAAAATGTATTAGATCCCTTTATATAATATCATAATAATGATAAATATCATATAAATATAATAATTAGTGTTTCTTAATATTTTAATGTAATCGAATGATAAATAAAGGGATCTAGTACATTTTACTGTTAAAAAAGAGAAAAATAAAAGCAGATTTAAAAGAGAAAATCTTAGAAAAGGGCATTAGCTCATGAAAGGGTCATTAAGTTAATGTAGCTAAGTTTACTTCTCTATTTTCTTAAATTTATTTTAATTTCAAGAAGTATTTTTCTTAAAATAATCGCACGTTAGTTACTTTAGTATTAATTAAATGAATCATATACCCGATTATAGGTATACAAGGTCCAATATATAATTACTAACACCTTTAACACTTTAAAACTTTCTTTTATAGTGGCAAAGAAGCAATCGGTGGCATTTTCGTGACATAGACATCCGCATAGATATTATTCAGCTGTGTTGTCCTGCTTCTTACTCTCCCCTCCATAGCCCACGAATTACTTACACACCGCACGAAACGCGTGCAATCGAGTGGTGCATGCAGTGTGGGATCACATCTAGTAAGAGGTTAGATAGCGAGAGGTACCCCCCCGGTCGTGCCGGCCCGATTCAGCTACAAGCTTTTCTGTAGTGTGGCACTACCTCTTACATCAATTATAATAACACATGTATATTTTTGGTGACATTGACTCGTAACTTCGCCGTCCTTATTTATATTGCGTACGCTAGAACAAATTGTAATGTAACGCGGGGTCTCGTCGCAGTAAACAGACAGAACCCTTTGTTATTCTGACAAAGGGTTCCGTACCACACACCGCGTGGTTAAACTTCATTATTTATTTTAAACTTTAAATTGATACGCTTTCCAATACTTGGACGTTATTAAATCGTATATAACTAATTTGAAATCACTTATTATATCTAACATACTTTTTGCAGACTGTACACTGTACAGTCTACATGATATATTGGAATTTTGACTGTTTAAATTGTGAATTTGTTAAGCAATGGTGCAGGGATTGCGCACTAATGGCACGCGTCCCATTGCTGGCACGTAACGTTTTGTGGCAAATAATGAGTTTTGAGTTCGTAATATATTATTACCATTTTTACAGTTATCACAAACATAATAAAAAATATGCATAAAGGTTTGCCTACTCCGGCATAGAGGATAAAGAGCAATCGGGGTCATCTGGTGGTTACCAACATATTGCAACACCCGCACCGTCAACGGGTATGCAGATGTGATGGACAGAACATCTGTAATCACCTCTATCCGTGAAGCATTCACCCTTCTTCTCAAATGGTCAACTGGTTGCTCACAAGCTATGCGAAATGCGACAACACAGGTGTAATCATAGGTCCAATATGATTTGTAACAGGTAGTGCCAAGATACATTGCAGCTAGAGGATATAAATCCCGGGGCTCAAGAAATTTAATCCCGAAAATTTCGGGACTGTAAAAGAGCCGGGATCCCGGGATACCGGGATTGTCTGTACCCAGTCCCGGAATCCCGAGATTGAAATAAAGGCCCGGGATTATATCCCCTGATTGTAGTCGTATCATATCGGCACGGCCGGGAACATCTCGCACATGATACCGCCCTGAAGTGACCACGCTGTCACGTTACGTGCGACGTGAGGTGTGCGAGTATTTTCCTCTGACTCATTGACAAGGAAGGAGGTCGGAGGGGAACGCATCCATATGATGCTTTGCGGATGATTAAATCATCAATCAAATCATCGGTGGAAATCAATAGGGTCCCTGAAGTAAAACAAAAACATTCTTAAAATAAAACAAAAACATTCTTAATACTTAATAAGAATTAAGAACTCCAGAAATTACTTTATGAAATAAATATTTTTTTCGGGTTATTTATATTGAAACGAAAACAAGCCAAAGCTATTAGAAAAAATGGCATCAAGTCAATGTTTCTAAGCTTCTTAGATAGGATTTATTATTTTTACTCGCACAAGAGCAATTACTTAAACTTTTTTTTGTTGGTTGAAATTTTATACCCAAGTTTCATTTGTCTTAACGTGTTTATAATTTTAGGGAAAATTACTTTTTGTAACGCTCAAATAATTTTAATGAAGTCAAGTAAAATATTGTAATAGAAAATTTTAAAATTGACTTCCTTTTAATTGATTTCTAAGCTCATCGGAATTGGTATTTCAATTTTTACTTTGTATTCCTGCTTTTGTTACAAGCGGCATTGCAGATCAGTTAGCTGGGTACGACCGGGAAGGTAACTCTCTCTAAAGTCCTTTCCCCTTCGTGACCCACAGGAAACTCATACACCACACGAAACGCTATATATATATATATATAAGTATAGCTATAACATTACGGCGGCATCGTGTTAGACAAGTGTAGCTCCCCAAACGTGCCGGCACGGCGCGCGGCGTCTGCAATGTACTGTAAGTACTATCACTTTTTTTTAAATAATAATAAAATCTATGGACTTATCACACTACGTTAGTCTAGCCCCGTATTAAGTACCGTAAGGACTTGTGTTACGGGTACTAGACAACGAACAATATATTTAATATTTTTATTATAGAACTAATACATAGATAAACATCCATGAACTAGGCGGGATTCGACCCCTTATCCGAGCCCTGTACCACTGCGCCAGCCTGGTCATCTTATTAAATAACTATTAATGTAATTTTATTTATATTTTAATATATCTTAGCAAGGCTGCATTGAAGCGCTAAGAGTATTTTGAAAACAGTGGCACATATACATACTCGTATATGCACCAATGCAATGCTGTAAAAAATAGATGCACCATCCTATAAATGTGTTAGTATAAATCTGTTAAATAAGAATACTTTCTATGTATGAATATACCAACATTATTTCTTTAGTATTACTATTATTATTTCTACCAATTTTAAAATTAAAACTATTATATTATTATTAGCTGCGCACCGCAGATTCAAGCTTCTATGTTTTGATCATGTGGAAATGTCGAGTTGAAAAGTAGATGTTGGCCCATTCTCAGATCTACCCAATATGTGCACAAAATATCTCGAGACTTGGTCTAGCCGTCTCAAAGGAGTATAAATCATTATCATTATGACACAAGAGTTTTACATTATTTACTATACTTACAGTTCAGCTCTAGCCTGACGACTTTTTCGTGAGGCGGCACAAGTTGCGTGTTGGTGGCTCTGCACTTGAAGGTGGTGTTGAGGTCCTCCCTCTTCAGGTGCTGTATCTCCAGCCGGTTGACCACCACGTGCGTGTCCGTCTTCACTCCGATGTACTTTGAAGCCAAGACGCCGTTGACGAGCCACGTGACCACGGGCTCCGGTCGGCCTGTAACAATACATTGCTTGTAATTTTTGAACAAAAATGGTGTTCTCAACCCCATAAAATTTTTCAAAGACCGATTCAAAGATATTTCACACGATGGGTTAATGGAGAAGAAAAAAAATTATGCTTTATATTCCATTTTACTTGCACGAAGCTCTCGTGCAAGTAAAATGGGGGTAATTTTTTTTTGAGTAATTTAAAAAAAAAGAGATTTTCAAGATTTTTCTCTACCACTTTTTTCCTATGACCCATACTAAATTACTATCTAGTTCTTATAGCTTCTGAGTATAACCGAACCGCGGACAGACAGATGGACATGACGAACATATGAGGTTCCTCGTTCACTACGGAACCCTAAAAACGTGAAAATGTAATGCTATGTAAAGATGGGATAGCCTTTAAAATATGTCCAGCAGTAGACAATTATTAAATCTTATTATTTTATTTTTATATTTGGCAGACAGTAAACATGACGAAACTAAAAGGGTTCCTCGTTTACTAAGGAACCCTAAAAACATGTATTACCATTTAATATGCTCTTGATGCGCCTTTTTACAAGTCTCATCTTTCTTCTGTAATGCTACAAGAAAGATTGAATTTGGTGTTCGGATTTCCAACTATATAGTAATCTCAAGATAGATAGAAAAGATAGAAAAATGTCTTAACCTGTCATCCCACAGCCTCAGACCATCTAATCAGGAGCGCTAAACGCTACTTTTAATTTATTCTCAAAACCTCAATAAGTTTCTGTAGGTATAATAAAATTGTAGGAAAGTCAAAACTGTACAGTAAATATTTTTTAAAAGAATTCTTTGGGCGTGATCTACAATCGACATAATATGATCCAAAAATTTTAATTTTGTCTGTTTGTCTGTATGTATGTCCAGGCTTAATTCAAAAAGTACTGCATGAGTTTACTTCATATTTAGCAGGAATATTACTAACAGGTCAGGTCAACATATAGGCTACATATTATCACGCTATCACAGAGCAGCAGCTGTGAATCTCTCATTCGGAAAAATTGAGAACCATCATTTTTGAAGTCCAAAATCCACGCAG
This sequence comes from Calycopis cecrops, assembly GCA_001625245.1. NCBI lineage: Eukaryota > Metazoa > Arthropoda > Insecta > Lepidoptera > Lycaenidae > Calycopis > Calycopis cecrops. The sequence goes on from LUGF01038349.1 coordinate 525,138, forward strand.
GCGAAGCTGCGGGCGGAAGCTAGTATTCTATAAAAATGTCGGGCTTTGTCGATTGCCAGTGCAATAAAATTAGGCTTTAAAACATAACAAGTCATATTCAAGTGTAATAAAATGCTGAATTCATAAAAAACCTACAAATTGATAAACATACTAAATCAATATGCATAAATCAAGAGCAGTCAATAACTACACGTACACGTATTGATTAAACACGCGAAAGTGATTGATTGAACATTAGGTCTATATATGGACGGGCAAATTAAACATTACACTAACAATTGGTCGAATCAAATATTCTCGTGTCCCACATAAGATCGCGTTTAGCTCGGCATAATTAAACTGTGAATGATTAACTGAACGCATTATTAAGTTATGGCGCCCATTTATGGCCACATTTCGCGCGCGTTGCCGTCTAAATGCCAAGCAATGTAAATTTAATTGTTCATTGCCAAATGGTTTGGCAATCAAAGTGTAAACAATAAAATTAATTTGACAATAAAAAGGTTTTTAATTTACGAACTCAGTCCGTGTGATTCCGTTTTGACAATAATTCTACCCAGTTGAGTGCACTATCAAATATTTTAACTCAACCAAACCCGCTAAACTAAACAAAACCGCTTGAAATACAAGAGTATAATTGACTCTCGACTGCTGGTGTGTGTGTAAACACTTACATTACAACACCATCGCCGTAGTGCCATGTAATGCAGTTACCTTTTACTAAATAATTAATATACCTACATAATAAAAAAATACCGTACGATAAACTACTGACGGATTAAACACCAAACTGTATAACGAAGTAACGCATTCTGGAGTGTCATAAAACATGCGATACGAACAATCCTTTAATATAAACGGGCGAGATTACAATGACCTGTCTACCCGGCTGCATCATCACAATTGGTGGGCGCGCAGGCAGAGATAATCTCCGGCGCACTGGCGCCCCGCCAGCCGTCCATACTGCGGACTTTTCAATGAACTCATCGGAATGGAATATCTCTTGCAATGTTTCCATAAAAGAAGTCAAACGATAGAAAAACCAAAAAGTCGCCGCCCGCTCGTCGCTGAGCCTAGGTTTTTCAGTTTCAATAGACTAATGTTCTGTAAAGATGGAATAGCCTTTGAAATATGTCCAGCAATAGACAATTATTATGAGTCATCTGACTTGTTCTGCTTCTTATACTATGCTCAACTGTGAATAGATTTCAAAAGTAAGAACAATTAATATTGACGTTACAGCAATTAGTTTTTTGAGATACTTCTCGTTTTAGCTTCAAGTACTGCTATACATATAACTGCATAGCAGCTATATTATTAAGTTGACTAAATTCCACATTTATCGTAAGATTGTTAAAGGTAGTGCCACACTGCAAGCTTGCATGCAGCTGTATTGGGCCGGGACGCGTTTCGTGCGGTGTGTAAGCCGGTGGCCCATGGAGGTGGGTGGACAAAAGGAGGGCAGCGCATCTGAATAGCATAGGATAGGTAGTCTTGAAAATGGCTCCGATTGCTTGTTTGCTCCCCTATACCATAAAAATATATTTAGTGCTCAGTTGTTTGTGGGCTCTGTGCCTGGCACAGTAAATTCTGTAAGTAGGTTTTACAAGGCCTGCCTAGAAGCTCCTACAATAAAGTTTATGGTATTAGGAGACAAACGAATAATTGGAGCCCTTGAATGACAATTGACGTCCACAGATATCTGCATGTATGTTATGCGGTATCTTTTGAGCAAGACATGTATTTCCAGTCGTGCGATTCAAATCGTCTGCAATGCATCATAACACCTGTTATTAAACGGTTGAGAGCAACATTTCACACTGTGGGACAGTAAGACAATGAAAATCTTGAAGCTAAAATGACTGATTTTTGCAAGCTAAATACATTTTACGTTTTCCTTCAACTTTCGACGAAACCAAACAAATATAATATATTCCCAGGATTTGCTGGGTTTTTTTAAGGATCGGATTTATTTTACTAATCATGCCTCCCGGTTCCAACTGCGAGATACAGTTAATAAATTTTAACCAAATCCGTTCAGTAGTTTTTCAAAAGAAGAATGAACATCTAGCCAAATTTTTACATCAATTTCATTAATAACTTGCTTCCGCCCGCGACTCGTCCGCGCGGATGTCGGTCTTAGCGTGGATGATTTTTTTTTCTACGCATTTTTCGAGGATAAAAAGAATCTTATTTTATGCCCAGGATAATAAGGTATAATTATACCAAGTTTCATCGAAATCGAACCGTTAGTTTTCACGTGATGCCTGAACATACAGACAGACAGACAAAAATTTTTTTAATCGCATATTTGGGTTTGGTATTGATCCAGTAACACCCCCTGCTATTTTTTTTTCAATATTTTCAATGTACAGAATTGACCTTTCTACAGATTTATTATATCTATAGCATAGATATGATGCATTCTAATGTAGAAATGAAATTCATAGTGGTCACAGTGAGTTTATGTAGTCATATCATTCTATTAATCATTCCTATTGCACACAAATCACCGGCTACGCTACAACGGCATTGTATCGAAATCCAACAAATGTCAGTATTGTAATAGAAACAATATCGAATGCTGTGAATTATTTTCGTAGCCAATAGTAATTGTGTTAGTCAATATTAAGCTTGTTCATGGTGATAGTTGGGAACAATGCAGTGTTTATTGTGGAGCTATCATGATATCCAATATCGATTAAATGATTCATTCGTATTGTATATTTCGACAGAAATGTATGTACTTCCCTAAGCGAACTACATCGTTTGCTGTTGAGGTTTGGTGGGTGGGTTTGTGTATTGGTGACGGAAAGAAATGCCTTAGTATTTTTAGGAATAATACAATTGTGCCTTGTAGTATAGATAAGTACCCTGAGTTGACAATGAGACGCGCGATGTGGAAATGTATTAGGAATAAAACCTGTGAGATATTCATCTAGCAATCGAGCATAACAGAGTTACGTTTTTCTATGATTATGCTTACATCTTTTGCGAACAACAGAATATTGTTTGCCCTAAAGAAGTAGGTAGGTAAATACATTTGCAAATCCAAGAGCAAACAACAATCGAAAACGTAGAGCCAATGAGCTTTCAGAGTTATAAATATACACAAAATTTCGTAGACTAATGAAGAAATATTAATAAAAAATATTCATTATGCCCAAAAGACTGAACATAATATCAATGTTTTTGCGTCCCGTTGTTGAATACGGACTTTCTCTTACAATAGGGATAAAGCCAATTTGAAAATCGATTCTAATAAACAGCAGTGTATTATTTTAGATTGTATTGGATGATACACCGTTATTAAACGTTTGTGAGTTCAGCTACGATGTCATCAGTCTTTAGAATTAGCTGACAGTAGTTGAAATGTCAGGTTTTCCTATTTATTTAATATTAAAACAATTATAAATAAATTGTTTGTACGTCTCTCTGTCTCTCTCTCTCTCTCTCTCTCTCTCTCTCAGTCAATAAACTCTAGAAGTTAATAAATAACAAACTTGAAAAAAAATGCTCCTATTTTCAACTAGTGTATAATATACTTCCTTAGCAAATACTTGATCATACATTATCACTACGGGTTGGAAATAGACTGTTAACTAAGTTACCATTTCAGTTTTACATGATTTGTACTGGTGGTATCGTCTGCCATCGGTGGTACCATTTCTTGTACCTCGTATTCTTTCGAAGACGTACTTAAAGGCACTTACACAAATGTAACGGATCACGAGAATAATAGGAACAAATTATCGCGACCGGACGTTGTTCAATGACGATCGATATAATAAAGATTTCATGTACATGAAAAATAAAAAGAAACAAGAGACTTAATTTAAAAGATAATGTTAACTATATATACATTTGTACATCTTCGCTCTTATGTATTAACATTTGTTAGAAGTTTTAACAAATACAGAAGTATAATAATGTTTGTGATGTTATAAGTTTATTTTAAAACATTTACTATTATATTTATATTATTAATTATACTACTTATATTAGCATTTACTAATGGATTATAATCCATTGTAATCCATAATATTCGGACCTATCTGTTAAATAATTTAGTAAATAAGTAAAGCAAATTAACCAATAAACAATTATATCTACGCAACGCTTTATGATCTTCATTTTATTCCTCTGTCGTATTTACATTTTAGGTTTATAGCTGCGCCCCGCGGTTTCGGCTGAAATCATCCCAACATTTTTCGGGATAAAAACTTCTATCCTATGTGTTAATACATGTTACTCTTTATGTGTGTGCCAAATTTTATGGAAATCCATTTAGCAATTTTTGTGTGAAGGAGTAAGAAACAAATAAATAAACAAACAAACATACAAATTTTCGCATTTATAATATTAATAGGAGAAATACGTATAACATTCAAATTTAAAAATTTGGTATATATTTACGTTCAATTTTGATTCAAGTGTAGCAAAAAAATGTGAACCACTGATTTATTGCAACTATTTCAGACTAGCTGCGCTCCGCAGTTTCACCGGCGTAAATTTCGATCGCATGGAAAATCATCTCATGGCATCCCACAGAAACATTTTTTGGATAAAAACTATCCTGTGTTAATCCGAGTTACCCTCTGTGTGTGTGCCAAATTTCATGAAAATCGTATCAGCAGTTTTTGCGTGAAGAAATAACAAACAAATAAACAAGCAAACATACAAACTTTCGCATTTATAATATTAATAGGATAAGTATTCATGAAGCTATCATGTATAAAACTACCTGCGATTTCAGTGACTTTGTAGTGTGGTGTAGCTTCTTTAATGAATCGATAGTACCCAGTAATTAATTCACATTTTTCACACACTGCCCACATAATCATCGTTAATTACACATTCCCTAAATGCTTAAAGCAATAATTAAGCAAAGAAAATTGTATATTGACATCAAAACAAATCTCAAATTAAAGGTACGGGCAAATATTATGTAGTTAGTACCTTTTTTTATGATATAGGAGGCAAACGAGCAGCCGGAGCCATTTTCATTACTTCCGACGCCCACATACATCCGCATAGGGGCTATACAGAATAATAAATTATAATAAACAAATGAAACCTATCTATCCTAGCTTATTAATTTGAAAGTATGTTACCTCCTCTCACTTCGCACACGAGCACCAGCGCAGCTCTCTCCTCCAGCGGCCCCACCACTCCAGACACGTCTGCGCCCGACTTATCGTACAGTAACATCTGATGCGGTGGCACTGGAACAATGGGTTGTACTTTAATTCAACAGTACTAGTGCTACAACCTAGAAAAGAAAGGAGGCTATTCACATCTGAAAGGCCGGCAATTTATGCGTAAGGAATGATGTAATGGATGTTTGTGGGCATCGGGGATCACTTAACACCAAGTAGTCCAACCGTTCGTTTGACTCCTGTGCTATAAAATATGACTAAGCAGGTTTTCTGCTGATCCTTGACGTCGGCGTGGGAAAGTGATACCTGTGTCGAAACTCTTCTAACTTTCCACTTATGTCATTTATGTATCCAAATTCATAAATTTGCCAATGACCAATGCCAATGTCATTTTTTCTTTTATAAAAACTCGAAAATATTAAAGAAAAGTAATAAAATATATAAAAGTAATATACGAATTGTTGAAATAAAATATACTTAAAAGTTTAAGTTCAATAAATTGAAACTACAAAACCCATTATGTTTGAAGCACCTTAGCTGCGTAAAATTGAAAAGCAATAACAAAACCAGCGATACAATTCAATAAAATTTAAGCCGCTCAAAGGTCTTGAACAAAAAATAATCAATTCTCTAAATAGCCCTCTTGCTTCGCAATTTTTTTACTACTAAGTTTTTAATAGAATTTTGTATGTACCATTAAACAAAAAATAATTAAATAAACGTTTTTTCAGAGGTAGAGGGAGAGTTTTTTGTTATCGCGTCTTAAACTTAGCTTTTAAGTTTACAACTTTGTGAATTTTGTGGGAAAATTAGACCCAAATATCAATATTGTGTCTTATACCTTGATATGGTTATGTGAGTCCAGATAACACAAGAATTGTAGTTCTTTTTCCCCATTTAAAAAAACTCTACCAGAGTGCGTGTTTTTGAATGAACTATCAGAATCAAAATGGTTATTTGATACAACTTGTCGACCTGAGGGAATAATTCTTAAATAAATGAATGTTCACTTGGGATTTTACAGAAATAAAACCACAGGGCATAGCTAGTCATAAAATATAGAATGAATATATTTTCTGTTAGTGAAATAATGCTCATATTGACTATTTTTTACCCCCTACAACAAATATAGTTAGAAATTTTATCTTTTTATATTATTAGTATAGATTTTCAACAATCGTTTGTAGTAAGTAGGTAATATAATTTATTTATTATTGTATTATATTGCAATACAGTTTACAAGTACAATACAATATATTGATTATCAAATCACAATGTATAATCACAATAATTCTCAACTGATATAACATTTTTACGTGAGAGCACAATTCGTCGATTTTCGTGCTGAAATAATTTTATCATTTCATAAACGTAGCGGATTACAGAGCTCTTTGTGCGGCCGTCCTTTTGCTAATAAAAGATTCTCCGCAAAACGGCCTCTTGGCACGAGTTGCCTAATGGATTTCAATGGCGTTGCATATATGTAGGCTTACTTTAAACTCTTTGTTCTATGTAAAAGTAATTTACCTCCCTCGTCTCCTATGCAGTGTCTTTCGTCGCCTTGAATAGGGTAATTCCTTTCATAGCCGCACCAAGCCGCAGTTTCTCTATAAATACCTTTACGCTTATTGCTTTGAAATGCTTTTGTGGTAGTGTAAATCCGCCAGTACTCTTGCGCTTTGTGAAATTATTTCGTATTCTATGATGCTTTTCAAATATTCAAAATCCTGATATTAGCTATTCAATTACTATAGAAATGTGGACTATACCTGTACCTACGCTAACAAGAAGTGGCACCAACGCCATCGCGTTTCAGACTGTTTGTAAGAGTTCTGTTGTATCTCGATGAACACCTTAAAAATACATAGCGCAAAGAAATAGAAAACTTCTAGCTTTTATTATAGAATTTGAAAAGGATTTTTTCGAAAGCCAGAATTACTGCTGCAAATAAAACGGAGCTTAGATTTAGAAGAAATTTAGAAGAACCGGTAAATTAGGAGGTCCTTCTTAGCCACGTTAGTTAGCCAGTTAGACCGCTTAAAGCAGGTAAGCAGGTAATCTAACTTCTTTTTGATTCCTATGCTACATAAAAGAAGCAGATATTTATTTATTATTCAAAAGAAGTTTAAACTAAATAATAATCAATATCTATTACACGATCTGTAGTACACATTTATATTTAACTACTACGCACTCTGGATAAGGTAAATTTACTATTTATAAAATATAATTAGTATGTTTTTATATAATTATGCTGATGATATTTTTTCTATTACTTCTTTTCTTTAATATTAAATAAGAAGACATGTTTTTAGAACGCTGCTTATATAATACACAGTAAAAGATCCCTAATCAGCCACAGAGAGACAATTTAAATAAAACTTGTTTCTTTTTTGCGACATAATTAATTACGAGCTTTATTTCATTCTGTTTTTATTAAATAAGATGTTTGGAGGATATTATTAAAATGAAAGTAGGTTATATTCATAATTGGATGATAAGATTACTTCTACAATAAGACCAAGATGTCGAAAGTCTATAAATTCCCTACTTACTCCTATGAAAATAGGCGATTTACTTAGATATCATTGCATTTGTAATAAAACTATTTTAATATATTATACGGCGGTTTGTTTAAGTATTTTATATTCTCGAAGTTTCAGAAGATTTACAGCACCCATGGTCTCGGGTGGGCTCAAATAAACTAACGACGAAAACTTTAATAAATCGCGATAAAATCTATGAAAATAATTTTATTACAATGTGTAACGTTCGCCTAAGCTTTAAATAATTATCATATCATTTATACGCCAAATCCGAAAGACAAAATAAAATTTCAACTACACCAGGTAATGCCGCAAAATGTATTGATCCTTATCAGTATCAACCAAAAAATAGTGGATTATATGAAGTCTTTTAATATATTACGCTCCAGTAACAAATAAATATTAAATATACAACTTATAAAAGTTTCCGCACTAAATAATTCCTGTCCATTGCCTAATTTCTTATCAAAGATAAACTGTATTTTTAGTAAGAGGTAGTGCCACGCTGCATGCTTGCATGCAGCCGAATTGGGCCGGCACTACCGGGGAGACCCCTTGCTTACACAAGACCGGCGTGAAGTGACAGCTGTGCTGTCGCGTTTCGTGCGGTGTGTAAGTAGCCGGTGGTCCATGGAGGTGGGAGGAGAAAGGGGGGCAGCGCATCTGTATAGTCTCTATGCAGATGTCTATGGGCGTCGGTAGTCATGAAAATTGCTACATCTGCTCGTTTGCCCCCCCATACCATAAAAAAAAAATGTCATTTTTACAATGACAGGCAATGGATATGACTTATTCTGATTTACATCATGACCACCCATCGCTCACCACGTGGAATTAAACAAAAGTATGAGCACTAACTTTTTAATACATTTAACACTAATTTTGTTTTAAATTCGACCTGTCTCCCGCAGATTTTATCTGTGTCATCGTTACCGGGAATCGTTTTTATCAACGCTCCCGACCAACCTCAGAATCCCGGACGACGGCTGATAATTAAAATGTCCGCGGGACGTCATTACCCGCCTGCGATGCTCTCGCCATTCATTCATAATGACTAAATTGATTCCCTGTCGCCGCTGTATAAAATTTTATTTGAAATTATAAAGTTTTTGTCTGCGTATTGTTAGTTGACGGGTTGACGGGCTGTAGGTGACATTAGACGGTATGTTTGATATCAAATTAGAATCTAGGCTACATTGATGTCAAATACTGAACAAACTGAAATTATTAATAATTATTATAAAATTTGAATTTTACTACTTGTGGGTACACTTTGTACATTTGAGTGTACCTACTTTTATTTACCTTACACCTACATGCTATCTACTTGTTTGAGTAAATGAATATAATAAAATTTAAATTCAATTTTACAATTAATTTTCTAGCGCAGCACCTTCTACAAAATTTATCCTACACTAAATAAGTATCAAAGATAAAACATCCTCACTCCTTTGTTTGTTAAAGAGATGTGTTTGTAAAAACTTATCTGGATGTTTTACGCATATAGCGTAAGTACTACATCAAATTAAAATAAGTGATGTTGCTCAATATCGAGATTTAAAATTATATAAATTACTATACTTAAAAGAGAAATTTCACGTCAATTACACTTTACCCATGCGCTTGACAAGTTTTGCTATTTTACCTAACAAAAATCTTCTCTTTATCTGGATGTTTTACGGATATAGAGTAAGTAACTACATCAAATTAAAATAAGTGCTGTGGCTCAATATTTACCTATAACAACTAGACGTATTTGGAAATTTCTAGTCGGCGAGTTCTTGAAGTCGACTCGACATCTGTACGTGCCCTCGTCGTCCAGCTGCACGGAGCTCAGGGTAAGGGCGGCGGGGCGGGTGATGGTCGCGAAGTACGCCCGGGGACCGAAGGCACCCGGGTCCGACCACTGGAGCGCCTTGTTGAACGAACGCCCTCGGACGTCGAAACTGCAACAAAATATTTACTACAATATTACGTTGGACGAGATTTTATTTAACTTGACCTGTTTGTATGTCACGCTTTTTAAACCGTTTCAATATCGGATTGAGTTGAAATTTACCATACGCTTTTACTTTGTAGAAATATACGGCATGTTGAAGACCAAACAGTTAGCAATTTCCAAAATATTTGTGTTAAATTCGTAATTGTTATCTTAAATTGGATTAGGATTAGATAATAGAGATTAGGGATTGCTATTCGGCCATTAGAAGCCTTTGTTCAACTATGGGCTGCAATATGCTGATGATGATGATGATATCACTTGTCGCCGTAGCTTTCGCGGCCTTTTGTATCGCGAGTGTAGAGCCGGCAATAATATAATATCTTTCGAGACAATTTTTTCATACAGTTACTTCATCGTTCGTGCAGGGTCTATTTGGGTGCAAAGATGAACGAAAATATTTCATAAAAATCTCAATTTATAATCCTGTTTTGTATATCCTTATATATATTTCTTGTGTGTGTGTGTCACTGAACTGAACTGTGTTTCATATTATTAAGTCAAGTCTTTTAAAATGATGTTCTCATAATTTAAATTATGTGCTCATAAAACACGTTCGCATTTATTTATTTTAAAAGGAATTTATAATACATGTCTTCGAGGCTTTTGAGCATGCAAAAAGTGTGGGCGTATGTCAAGGTCTAGCTAGTAGGTTATATCTTAAGGCTTACAAAACGACTAAGTACCGACCGTATGGAAATATATTTTTTTATGGTATTGGGGCGCTAGCAGTCAGAGCAATTCTCATGACTAACGACACCCATATACATCCGCATAGAGGCTAAACAGATGCGCTGTCCTCCATTCTCCTCCCACCTCCATGGGCCATCGGCTACTTACTCACCGAACCAAACGCGACAGCACAGCTGTCACGTCTTTACGCTGGTTTCGTGTAACCGAGAGGTACCTTCCCAGTCGTGCCGGCCCAATTCAGCTACATGCAAGCATGCAGCTTTACCTCCACTAGCACTACCTCTTACTAAAATCCATTAATTCGAATAGATTTTTTTTAATATCAGTTTACGGGTTCAATCCAGATCATAATAACGTTTTTGCACGTAAATCTGTTTGTTTTGCTATTTGTCTACAGACGAAGAAACACAGTACGTTTTGCATAGCTTTTCCGAAGCTTGTATTTTTTCGCAAAGCTTGTATTTTTTTCCAGTGGATGACCAAAGAGATTTTTGAAGGCCTCTATTACGAACGCTGCCAAAGCAAACGTTTTTTTTTAACATAATGTTATACTTACTCCCTAAATGAAACAAAAACTGATTGACCAACTCAGCTCCACGTTGACATTAAAAATTTTAATGAGAATATTGAATATTATTTTGACTACAAGTGAATTAAAATTGTAAAACAGTGAATTTTTTATAACATCTATGGCTCGTAAACTAGAGCTGTTTCCAAAAAATTAGGGTAAATATGGAATTAGTGGTATCAAATTAGTAGGACACAAAGTTCATTCATACGACAAGAGTTGCAATTTTGTTGTGCAGTCATCATATTAAGCAGCATTGATCATATTGAGCAGTTACCTATTAATGGTAGCCGTTTTTCATAGCACGTATTTGGGGATAGTAAGCAGTCAAACAATTTCCATAACTACCGATGATGCCCATGTTTATGGGCTGGAGAAAACCAAAAGCTGCATAAAATATGCAGACGTTTGTCTGCATAATTGTTCTGCAGGTTATGTTTTTCTCCGGCTTTTCTCGAACAGGCCACCGCAAAATCCTCCATTTTTTTTACAGTAGTTTCGTAAAAGGTAGTGCCATACTGCTTTATTGTCACGTTTTGTGCGGTTCCTAAAGAGATACTCAACAAGGCACAAGTGCGATGATGCTGAAATTAAATACCTGAAGCGCGAAAAATATCCAACGTAAATTTCTATTAGGCCGGACCGTTTTAAATTTATTATCCCCGAAAAAGACGTCAAATGCTAGACAAAAAAGTAAGAAGAACAACGCTGAAGTTTTTCAATTTCCGGACATGCTACGTTTCTCAATTTTCCAACCTCCATCCTAATTTATACAGCAAGGAGCTTGGAGAGTTGATTTGATTGTACGCCCTGCTGTTCACAGGTAAATTTAACAATTTAACTACGTTTTTTATGAAGGTATTACCCCTGAAACCTTTATTTCCGTCTTTATTATCATTTTGATACTTATAATTGCAATCCGTCCGAAAATTTCGTTTCATGGTAGACCGCTATTGTGAGGGAAACTGTTTTTGTAACAATGGCATCATCAGCTTTTCTCGTTGCAAATAGATTATGTCCTTAAAGATAAGTAAAGATAAATGCAAATGCAAATGTATTTGTATTTTTATATATTTTTTTTAATCATACATATCACAACATGAGGCTCGCTGAGTTTGTTTCGCCGGTTCTTCTCAGGACAGGGCTAGGGTTGAACCGGTGGTAGATTTTATTGTTGACGTTCAAAAAGTAATTCCTGTAATTCTATTTTGAATAAAAACATTTTGATTTTGAGTGAGAAGTAGTGCCATGCTGCATGCATGCATGCGAGTAAGGGCCGTGGAGGACCTGTCACTCACGTGATGTCTTAAACATAATGGCTAGCTGGATGGTGGGGAATGGAGTGTAGGCAACGCATACATCTCATATGCGGATATTAATGGGCGTAGTTAGAAAACGGCTGTCCTTGCTTGTTTGTCCTCCTGTTGTATAAAAAAATGCTAATGGAGACCGAGTGAAACAAGATTACGAATAACCGCGGTAATGTGAAAGTTTCACAGAGCGTCGCTATTTTATAGTGCGAACCATTTTGCATTCTATGTCAGTCGTTTACTTCTTAATATATGTAATAGTTGGCAGACATGCAGATAGTTTGTGATTAGTGCCGTTCATAGACATACACAAAACCACGTGACTTGCAGGCGCGTTGCCAGCCTTTAAGAAAGATGCTCTTATTACTTGTCTTATTCTCACAACCTGAAGCTACAGTTTAATAGCTTCGATAATCACTTATCAATGGATGAGGCCACTCCTCCGCTGTAGTAAAAAGAATGCCAAGCTTAATAGACATTCCAATTTAACGCCGGGGTCATAAAGTGACTCCGACGCTATCCATTCGTTACAAAAGACACCCATGACGTCATAAGTGTGTTTTGTTGTAAGTGTATTTCCTAGAGGTAATTGGATAGACTTTGCTCGGCTTCCGTTTATCCGTTTATGGTGTCGTCAACGGTTCATTAGCCCTAATATTATTAATCAGACGTCCTCCCGTTAAACTGATATAAAATAATTAATCAGACTGGCAACTTAGAAATTGTAAGATCCTTTTATAAGTTTCTTTTTTTTTTGCAATCCCATTATTTAAAGTTAGAACGAACTTTGTAATCCTTATTTTACATGTAATCTTGGATGAAATATTATAATCAATTCAAATTCATATTCGAGTTTAATAATTCATTAATAATGGTTATATTGCTAAGGCGTGCGACGAAGAACGCGCTTTGAGTAGGTAAGTTAAAATTTTGCTAGAAAGGTCTCTACTCTCAATCCTATACTTATATAATTTGTGGTTTTATTTCCAGTGTTTAACAAGATTTTTTTCTTTCATAGGTCTAGTTTCTATCGGAGTATTTTTTTTCAATATTCATTCTTCACCTTAACTAGATAAATTAACGACTTATTAATAAACTGAAATATTTATGAATATTCTGATTGAGGAAAATCGTTTATTACAAAAATAAAATACTTCCCTTTATTAACATCAGGGTGTTTTAAGAGTAAAAATGAAAACTCACAAAAAAATTAAAAGCAGAATTAATAAAAGTAATTTATATATAACGTCAGGAAAGAGTTAAAAAACAATTGCCATTGTAAGAAATATTAATAGCAGGAAACTATTCGTACAGTGGAAATATATTACATACCTATGAACCCCTAATGGTCTTTCTTTGCTCAAAATACTTTGTAGTTGGGTGACTCCTTGATCCAATAGCTATAAAGAGACTCCGGGGCAAAGGAGACTGATTGTTGGCTTGAAATAGCACGAAGCGGAGTTCACCCAAGCGAATTATGACCTTTGTGTGTTGCTTTACTTTGTTGATTGTTTGTAAACTACTTTTGAAGCTACAGACTTATAAAATAATATTTCCACACTAAACACAGTAAGACTTGCCCCTCAAGGGGGTACCGTAAATCACTAGACAACGGAAATATATTAAATATTGTTTATGAATTTCTCTATGAGATAAGATTATTTTATAGGAATGCATAATATTACACACCTACATATGTTTACATACAATAACATACAATAACTGTGACGAGATTCGAACCCGCAACGCTTATATTATTTTGACGACCAGGCTGGCGCAGTGGTACAGGGCTCGGATATGCGGAGCATGTTGCGCCAGGGGTCGCGGGTTCGAATCCCGCCTAGGTCATGGATGTTTATCTATGTATTATATGTATTTCTATAATAAAAATCTTAAACATGTAAAATTTCTTAAATATATAAAACATATTAAATATATTTCCGTTGTCTAATACACATAACACAAGTCCTTACGGTACTTAGCACGGGGCTAGACTAACGTGGTGTGTTAAGTCCACAGATATTAGATATTATTATTATTATAATATACCGCCAATCGGTGTTTGATATGCACATATGCTTTATTCATATAGTATAAGGGGGCAAACGTAGACTTTTGACAACTTCCGGCACCTATGGACGTCCTCATGATTGTTATGTATACGCGTTGCCCTCTTCTCCTCCTTTATGTAAATAAAGTAATAAGATATAAGCAGTTAATCACCTGTATATGGGTTTGCCGCCGCTTTTTCGAAACCAAAGGACCATGTACACGCGGTCTTCGGTGACGTCAGGTGTGACGTCACAAGGGAGGGATGCTGTCCGCCCCAGAACAGCGTCGACGTCCACGGTGGATACTGAAACAAAACAAGTAAGATTTAATTTCTAATAACAATATAGAACAAATTCGTGGAAATTTGGATGAATTTCAACGAGATCATATCCGAAATCTCTTATAGTTAATTTGAATATTAGTGGCTAGAATATGCCCTACGGTTCTCGAACGAAAAATATATTATTTTTATTCTATGATAATAAAATTGGTATCTTAAGGATCTTGTTGTTCTCTTAGCGAAATAATTTCAGTGGTCGGATTAGGAATTGCTAGGATTTACAGGGGAGCATTAAAATTGACTTATGTTAGGTAAGACATAAGTTTGACCAAATATCATCGGCTTACTGAAAAAACTCATTGATTGAAATTTACAAAACAATTTTGAAAAATCAATTATTTATTTATAACACTATAATATAGTGTTAATAATGAAAAATTAATGAAAATAAATATTTCTGTTTCGTAAACGTCAGTTAATAAGTTCTTGCAGTAAGCCGATGTTATATTATTTCTTCAATTTACTAATAATAATAAATTATTTATTGCTAATAAATATATAATGCCAATTTTGGATGTAATTTCTTTTACATTTTCTCTGCTGTGTGATCTTGTTACTGTATTAATTCAGGATATGTGAGACGCTAAACATTGACACATATTGTTTTAATATAATGTCATTCATTAATATTTATCATTTAACTATTGTTTATTAAAACTTAACACTTTTACCCGTTTCAAAGTAGAATTTGGAGGAAAATTCTTTTAATTGTCGATACAATGGAGATGAGTGAACATTAATTTCTTCTCTGCATTCACGCCTCATGAGCGAGCTCTTGGACAAAGGCAAGTAAATAAATATTATTTTTTTACTTCCCCAGTACCCCGACTGGACTTTAAGCTTTTGCATTAAATTACTTTCGTAATGAATAAATGTATTACGCTGGGGATTCTCTTTCCTTATTTTTTCTTCTTTCATAAAATGGCAGACATTGTCTTAAATTGTTATGACTCTGGACCTACAAATAAAAGTTTAAAATATCATTTAAGACAACCGATGTTCAAGTAAGGAAATTGTCGAACGATAACCATTTTCGTACGTACCGTTTTTAATAATCAATGGTGTAAAAATACTTACCGGCTTATTTCCGAACATAGATCTTGTTTAATGATGATGATGATGTAGATCAAATCTCTTTCTGGGCCATATCTAAGACTATGCATAGAATTCTGAACTGACATTAAAAAACTCAACCAACGATTAAGTAGGAAAAAAGCACTAGTTATAACGATAAAAAACGAAAGCTTTTTAACTAATCTTGTATTCAATCAATAGATTTAATAGGCGTTACATATTATAAATTCCAACAATTCCATTTTTTTTATTAAATTTAATTAATAAGTAATGTCAGACCAATGAAGCAGTGAAAATAAAAATGAATAAAAAGTCTTAGGTTTATTCAGATTATTTAAAAACATCATACAACGAAACTTCGCAACTGGCGTGCTTCAATGAAGTGAATTAACTATTTGGAGGTAGCAAGCCAAGGGATTAGGGATCGTGATAATATGTAGCACTTTCAACTCTCTTTCTTCCTCAACAGGAACAGACAGACAGACTGAAGATATGTTGTTGTATTTAATACAGTTACGCTATATATAATAAGCTTATTCTTCTCGCACAAATTTTAATCATCCCGCGATGTGGAACGCTGTATTTTTAATATTTATAAAATAAAAACTCGTCCCTGACGATATCCTAAAATTTTTAACTCAGAAGAAAGATATGACGGAATTAAGTCTCAGGGTGAAATTTCCATTTTAGTACCAACATTTATCTCCGCTTAGTTAATTGGACTTCTCTGTTGCTCTCTATGCATAATTTATTATTATATTAAAGCTATGAAGTAAAGGAGGATATTTTACTACAGGCCAGTAAAGTTAGTCGAGTTTTCTTTATTGTTTTTTCGGTTTTATAAAAGAAATTGCTGTTTTGCTTATTATTTAAAATAATATAAATTATATAAATTCAATGATATTGTTATTTATCTGTAGTTTTTATTTTTAAATTATAATCTTTGTAATTAAGGTTTAATGTTTTAACTTAAAATAAAAATTGACTAGAGATCACAAGTTTATTTTTACTAAATAAAAGAAAATAATTATTTAATTCTAATATTTAAATTTTTGTGCTATGTAAGCCATTTATTGTATTATTTCTGTCATTTTCTCTATCTAAAGATAGATAATAGATTTATATATATTTATAATGAAAATAATTCATAATAATATATAATTGTTTGTGCTGTTAAATAAATTTCATATAATTTCTATAATTAGATGTTGTTTACTGCATCTATTGTATGGCTAGAGAAATATTATTTAATTTCAATTTAAAAATGTCTATGTAAAATCATTTTTTCGAACATAACGAAATTTTATAAAATTATAACCGGAGAAGATACTTCTACCTATCTCTATCATTACATTAATGTTTACATAAATACATTTAATTACAGTAATCAGACTCCAACAAGGAGACCGAAGATATAAGATTCCGGAAGCCAAACGCCCGCAGTTAATATTTGGTTAATAGCTTTTATGTTTGAACGAATTGCTTGTGACTTTGTACACTGAAAGAACCCACTTCTATTAAGTTAAGTGGGCCTGACGTGTGGTTACTGGTTAATTTCGAAACTCCAAGTTATAGTTAGCCGTTTAATGTTCACTCGATAATAGTAGAAGTAAAAGCTTTTAAACAGGACATAGTAGTTCGTTAAAAATTTATTATTTGGACAGTCTTTTGTACGCTGCTTATAAAGTAAAGCTCGAAAATTGATCACAAGAATACAAATTTTACTCCAGGCAAATGTAATTTTTAGATAAATTATATCGCTCATTTCCACTAACCTATTTAGAAAATTTTGTTCAAATCATCAAAGAAATATGTTTTGTTGAAAATGGTTATTGTCTACATCCAAGATGAAAGATTTTAGCACAGCTTTGTACAGTTTGTAATCTGACGACGACAGCGAATACAATTATGTCAGAAAATAAAGCATGTGTACAATGACGTTGATAACGGTCGTCAATTACAGAATGGAAGGTATTTTGAAGCAAGATAAACAACTTGAAGACGGTGACGCGGTCGTTTTATCTTGTTCATTTTATACCTCATTTACTCCAAATAACAGACATTTAGACATTAATTATAAATATGAAAATAACATAAATTCTTTTGTATTTTAATTAATTATATATTTTTAATTTAGAAAGTAACCGTTAACTGTAGTGAAAAACATGACGTCGAAAATTATTTAAATACTCTAAGAGAGAAAACTAAACGTTGTAATTGCTCTTAATGTTAATGAGAATGATTTCAAACCTTATTATGTGTATATGATAATATTAATAACTTTGTGGTACAAATATATGATAACATAAATAAAGTAATCAGAAGAAAACTTAGAATTAGAAGCCCAATTATAGGTGAGATCAAATCAACTCCTCGCTCAACATTGAGGTCATCAACGCCATCCACAGCGCCCGAAAAAAGGAGAAACTATAGACCAAATTAATGTTGCGTAAAACTTGGTAGCAACACTCAGAATTAATGACAGGTGATAAAATAAGAAAAATAGAAGTGCGGCACTTCAGTACTCACATAAAGGCTGCTGTAAAATATCAAAAACAAAAAAAAATTGTAAAATGCCTTTATATTATACCCATTAGCAGCGCTTTGCTATGTTCTCTAAAATAAATGTAAGTTAAGAACAAGATATATAAGATATAAGATATAGAAGTATGTTTTTCATTTATTATCATCATTATCATCATCATCACAATTAGCGGCCAGACGACGGTAACAGTTGGACAAAGATCTCCACTCCTGTCAGTATAGGTGCCACATCATGTCCTAGTTCATTTTAGGATCCTCAATCTTTAAAGTCCAAGTGCATTTTGCTCAAGCGATTTTGCCATGTGTACGATATAGTCTGTGAATCGGAGGTGAGTCATGTGGTCGCTATAAAAGTTGATACAGAGTTGTTTCCAGTCCAAAAGCTAGAAGGCATCTTCCAGTGTGACGGTGAAGAATTTGGGTGATATTATCTCTTCTTGTCTTACAGTTTTCTGCAGCTGGATCAATTTTGAGCTCTGGTCCGGTAATCGGCCTGACATTTTGACGTAAAGTCCCTTTATAGAACTTGCTTTAATCTAAAATATGGATATTATAACTCTGAAGTATTAACAGCTAGAAATTGTATGTAAAATGGAGAAATGATTTAAATGTTTCAATCAAACTTGGCTTTGAAATCTAGATAAAGTATTCCGAGAGACTAGGGAGAAATTTTATTCAAAGAAAAAGTAAAATATAAAATGACCGCCACTAAAATGTAAATGTAAAAAATGTAAATAAAATTAGGTGACGTTTTTAGCAGATATTTGTATAAAATTTTGTCAGATTTTTACTTGTGACTTTTTAAATATTATGAAATCTAGAAGTAAATTTCATGATATCCATCGAAAAACTTCGCTGTCGTAAAAACTTGATTAATCTAAAAAGCTAGAACTGAAAACTTCGTAATGGATTAATAATGTTATGATCAAAGAAACCAAAGATTGAAATTCTATTTAATATTGCTTTAAATTTAAAAACATAATAACATTTTATAGTATACTATTAAATTCGCTGATATGAGATGACGTAATTGGATTCAAAACATAAAAGTGAATAGAAACATTTTGCTGATAACTATATCAATGTATATAAAGACTGAAAACTAAGCATATGCACATATGGATATACATGGGCACTATCTTAAAACTTTCATATGAAGAGTTTAGTAAGAGATGTGCAGCACTACAGCCGAATTGGACGGCCACGACGGCGGAAAACCTCTCGTAAAGGGACTACGCGCTGTCGCATTTCATACAGTGTGTGTATGAAATGTTTTTTTTTTATGATATATACATATATATGGGCAAACGAGCAATCGGAGCCAATTTCGTGACTACCGACGCCCATAGACATCCGCATAGACTATAGAGGCTATACAGATGCGCTGCCCTCCTTTCTCCTCCCACCTCTATGGGCCACCGGCTACTTACACACCGCACGAAACGCGACAGCACAGCTGTCACTTCACGCCGGTCTCGTGTAAGCGAGAGGTACCTCCCCGGTCGTGCCGGCCCAATTCGGCTGCATGCAAGCATGCAGTGTGGCACTACCTCTTACAGGGTGAGGCGAAACAAATGTGTTATCTACCGTCATCAAAATTCTCGCTTCTGCTCATTTGCGCTATACTAATAAGCAAGCAAGTTATTCTTTTCATATTTGATCCTCGAGATTTATATCATTACAACGTAAAGCTACATTAAAAATGTAGCTCGTTAATATACAAATTGATTTGGTCCCAATAGCTTGTCGACGTATTATGCGGGGCAAGTAAACTCTGTAGCGACAAACAATATTTTGTTGGTTCATTCGGCCGTCTCAAATCCGTGTTACTGGAGTAATCCTGTTACTACAAAATCAACTTTATTGTCGAGAAGGAATTGACAGATTTGGTATTTCCTTGACAAAACTGTATCTTATATATTTTTTGTGCAGTGAAGCGCTTAATCCTTCTGTTTTCTTAGTATATTTGGTTAACTGACAATTGTTTACCAAGTAAATATGAATTAATAAGCATAAACAGAGAAGGCATAACATAGCGTTTTTTATTTATTTATTTAACAATTTATGTACATGAAAACAAACTTATATGCTAAACAGAGATATACTACAAGTCAAGTACAAAGGTTTATGCTTGGGACGGAGAAGAATAGTCCGATCAAATAGTAAATGACATGATGATAAATTAAATTTTAACAAAAATCAAACTGACTACAAAATTAAAACCTCACTTAAAGGGTTAAAAACAAACTAAATTTTAAATCTTTCAATATGATTCTAAAAAAGTACATATTATTCCTGAAGACGGTGATTTAATATGCAGCCCTACAGCGAAGAGCATAGTACTGGATGGCCTCCCACCGACGGACGAAAAACGTATTCAAGTTTGCAGCTTGTGATTGTGACCCTTCCTAAGGAGTGGCCGACTTCTGGCTGCGCATTGTACTGAGGAGGTCAATGCTAAGACAAAACCCGGGTTATCTGCATAATGTGCTGCAATAACCGTGTGACAGGGATAACCATTGGAACCGACTTTAAACATGTTATTTTTAACCTCACCAGAAGCAGCACTAATGGCTAATGTTATTTAATGATTCAGCAACCCTGTGCTGCGAACCCACACCCCCCAAACAGGGCCCACCCCCAAGGCCGATAACACTGTAGCTACCAATATTAATTTAATAATAATATTATGCAATTTATCATATATCATACATATAGGATTTAGAATATTATACTAGTGCATTGTCATGTTATTTTACATACATTGCACCATTGCCTAATTTGTTTATAGGTAGGTATATATATTTCCAAAAATCTCAAAAATGCGCAACTCTATATAGATGTATATATGCTCGCGAATTTTTAAGCCGGTATAAATGTAACTTGTACGTTTTTTTGTTATTAGATAATACATCAGACATATATTTAAATTACTATGCTGAATCCCAAACCTTAAGGTATTGTAGTTTTTCCGTAAAGTAATGCACAAAAATGTACTGGCAGTGGGTCCGCTTCGCTCGCCCAACTACTAGCTAGATATAAGACCTCACTCTCGGTACACCGCTTGCACCGATAACATTCTAAATATAAATCATAAAGTTATTATATCCTAGGAAATTTTTGGACACACTAGTTAGAAGGAACAAATATTCAATGGCGGTGACCCCAACAACACCATAAAAATACAGATCAACATGACTTAGTTAGAGGTAGTGTCATACTGCTTGCAAGCCGCATGCTAACATGCAGCTGAAATGGGCCGGCACGACCGGGGAGGTACCTCTCGCTTACACGAGACCAGCGTAAAGTGACAGCTGTGCTGTCGCGTTTCGTGCTGTTTGTAAGGAGCCGGTGGCCTAAGGAGGTGGTAGGAGAAAGAAGGGCAGCGCATCCGTATAGCCTTTAGATGGATATCTACGGTCGTAGGTAGTCAAGGAAATGGCTCCAACTGATCCTTTGCCCCCCTAAAGTAACATAAGAAAAACCTCTAAAACCAGGCTAAATATCAGTGCACCATTGTTATTTATTCACAACTGTTTCATAACCTCTTCGTTTCACTATTCCTAATAATTATGTCAAATATTTAGACTCGTTCCGAACGGCTCGCGTGATCGGGGTCACTTCCACCTGACCCATTCACCGCGCCAGGAACTATGAGTTCAGTTTTCATTTACATTACGCGTTCGTAATAAGCACCTTAGATGTTTTCAACTTAATGCTTTTAAGGAATATAAGTCTATATCTAAGTATACTATTATAAAGCTGAAGTCTGTTATTAGGTTGAATGCGTTAATCTCGGGAACCACTGATCTGAATTGCGAAATTATTCCAGAGCTACATAGTCCATTTACCGAGGCATAAGGTATATGCAGACATAAGGTACCTATATGGCTACCGGCTGATGCAGTGGTAACATACCTCCCCCCAGAAGATGCTACCGCCTTGTCGTGGTAGGGACCTTGCGTGCCTCTGTGATCCCCAAGGCTATACCGGCCAAGGATACTCATACCGGTCAGGCTTGGAGGGAGAGACCAGACAAAAAGCAGCTCAACTGAGAGATCCTCCCCTCCTGTCCCTTTGAACCAGTAGATGACAGTGTGGAACAGGACGACTGGCGGAATCTATCCAAATCGTATGATTTGGACAATTTGGTGGCATGTTCTGGAATATTGGGGCCTGGGACAGGATGGGAACCGGACCCCATTGCGTGGTTTTGACGACGTAGTAGGGAGTCTTCGAAGGCAGCCGTTATATTTTATAAATGTCATAAAATTTTTATATTAAATTTTAGATAAATATTTAAAATACAAGGATAAACTTGATAACTTAGGTTTGGCGTAACCTCCATAACCGGCTTATACCAAAAAGTATTATTGTTTGTTTTTTTAACAGAGTCCAGAGTCAGGGAATTGGCGGTGGTATATCCCCATGTCTCAGAAAGTACTTTAAACGGTTGCCTGATTTCTCTCCGATCATACCGGACTGACGCCTATGACAACAGGAGATAGCTGAGATAAAAACTGCAATTGTGACACACCTATGCGCTAAGTGTTAGTTGCTGCGTAGTTAGCTAGTCTTGAAGATGGCCGCCACCGTAGCTGAAATTCAGCTGGTGTTACCATTTTATGCTTAAAATATCAATGATGTATGTGATGAAATAAAATGTGAAATATTATATTTCCTTTGGCAGAAGCCCATAATACAAATTATTATGTTCGTGGTACGCGGTTAGACATACGTGGTTTGATTTGCCCGCAAATATCATTTAATATTACTATATATTTTAATGTATAAAGTTAACATCGTTAAATATACGTTCTATGTTTATTCTACACCTATTTTACGTGGGAGTAGCCGTTGGGTTTTGTAATGGTATCGAGCATCTTCTTTATATATAAGAATGAATGTTTGTCTTGTATGTGCAATGATATTTAGCAAAGTTTTTGTGCATGAGCCCGGGAAGGTTTCCGAGTTGGTACAACCAAATTTGGACAGATGGTGCCACGCGTAGCAACGCACGCAGGGTACAGCTACTGTAATACAACGTTGATACAAGCGAAAGGCATTAAATTAAACCAAATGAGACTATTAAAAATAAGTTTACTACAAATGTACGAAAATACTTTTTTCAAACAAGTTAAATAGCGAAAAAACATAAACATGCTTTGTACCGGCTCGTACAGAGACCGGCAACCTCGTACGAGATGAATGACCCCGGCCGGTCATAGTCGGCGATCAGCTACGATACAGCGTATATGAAGTGAGAAAAGCTTTCAAAATTCCAATTTCCAATTCCAATTCTTTCAAAGTTTCACTTAATGCCTCTCTTGCTTGTATCAACCTTGTATATGAAAATAAATGTTTGTCTGTATGTTCTTTATAGAATACTAAAACTATACATTTGATCTTTAGCATGCATGCATGCATGAGCTCGGGAAGGTTTCTGAGTTGGTACGACCAATTTTCATAGATGGTGCCACGCGTAGCAACGCACGCAGGGTAGGAACATATAAATACTTACCCTGCGTGGGTACATACACATAAAAGGCAAATTAACTTACAATATAATTGAGAAGGTCAATTACATTTTTCACATACATCTCCCCGGTCGTGCCGGCCCAATTCGGCTGCATAC
>LUGF01038349.1:559338-580956 GCA_001625245.1 Calycopis cecrops
TTTTTTTTTTTTTTATGGTATAAGGGGGCAAACGAGCAGTTGTAGCCATTTTCATGACTACCGACGCCCATAGACATCTGCATAGAGGCATACAGATGCCCTGCCCCCCTTTCTCCTCCCACCTCCATGGGCCACCGGCTACTTACACACCGCACGAAACGCGACAGCACAGCTGTCACTTCACGCCGGTCTCATGTAAGCGAGAGGTACCTCCCCGGTCGTGCCGGCCCAATTCGGCTGCATGCAAGCATGCAGTGTGGCACTAATTGACTAACTACTTCTTGATTTTAAAATGCAACATTTAATTCAATTCTTGATTTTAAAATGCAACATTTTAAAATCAAGAATTGAATTAAATGTTCGGACAATAAATTAAACTTGGCAAAAGGCGATATTATAAAAATTACATACATTTGTGTAAAAAAAAACAAAAAAATCCATTTCTACTTTCCAAATTGCTTTAATCAATTAATTATGTAATGAAAAATATAAACATCCAATTACACCGCTGAAACAGAACACAACACCGTACTCGCACCCACAAAATTAAGTTGAAATAAACCACTTTTAATTAGACCATCCCTCGGTTATGAGGTTGTACTTATAATCAAAACAACACAAACGTAACAGAGGTTCCTAGTAA
Source organism: Calycopis cecrops (assembly GCA_001625245.1). Classification (NCBI taxonomy): domain Eukaryota; kingdom Metazoa; phylum Arthropoda; class Insecta; order Lepidoptera; family Lycaenidae; genus Calycopis; species Calycopis cecrops. Next base: position 559,982 of record LUGF01038349.1, read on the forward strand.
ACTATGTTTCCCTTTAATTAATTTAGTAGAACTATGACTTTGCGAATAAATTGTTGCAAATGAAAATTTATACCTTACGACCTCTAAACACAACTCTTACGAAGATTAACGCGCTACAAATTTCAATTTAATATAGTGAAATAAGCAAATAATTTTCGCGGCTGGAGTAATTGGGGTAGAGGTTACAACTAGTTTGGGGGCAAACCCAAAAAACCGCATATGAGCAGTAAAGTTTCCCTGTTGGGACTAATTTGCGAGGTATGACATTTAACAAAGTTGTATCAAAATGTAATTAGCCATCCTTTGAATGTACGATGTAAGTACAAGTTACTTGAATTAAATTTGTAACTCAACGCCGACCCCGGGCATGATATTATTAAAAAAAACAAATAAAATGTATCCTGAAAATTTTTAATTTTTTACAGTGATGCATCTACAAGCGTAAATATAGATATATATTACGTAGACAATGAAATAGTCACATTTCAAGAGCCGTGTTAAAGTAAACACAAATATACTAGTCGATAATAAGTCGTATTGATATTACATCAAACACAAGCTGAAAACTATGGCGACGAAATTATTTGGAATATATTAAAGTCGGCTGGCAGAGAAGCATATTCTCCGATTTTATTAGTTCCTCCGGCAAACCGTATTTCGTTAAGGCAAATTAATGAATTACGTTGAAACAGCACTATGTTCCCAAACAAGCTGAACAAACTTTTGTACATGAGTTCATCCAATTAAAGCGGCATTCCAAACTAGAACTAAGTGCTGTTCAGTTTTTTTTTGTCAACAATTTATAAGGTCGGTTGGAAAATATAACGACATTAAAACATTTATGATAAAAACTATGTTATACGTTTTATTCGTTGTCATATTTTTAATAAGCATCGTTGTCGTCGTCGTCATCATCATCATCATCATCATCATCATCATTATTATTATTATCACCATCATCGTCACAAGCATCACTATCATCGTGACCGTCGATGTCCTCAAAATAAGTATTTTAGAGCGTCCTCTACCAATCTACACAGGCTAATGAGCTAAAAGCGTTCTTGTGATCTTATTCTTCAAATATACACGTTTAATATAATATAATGTATTATTACTATATAATGTTTGTATATAGATAACAATATTAATAATAATATTTTCAGCTTGTTGTTGGGATACAAATTTTGAGAAATGTTTAGTTAAAGCGTAAGCTTTTGAGGACATAGTGAATTCTAATACTGATATAGAATACAATAAAAAACATGTTTATTAGGGAATTTAAATTTACCGTTACACATCAACAACATAATCTATAAATTACACATAATACAAAAATCAGTCCGCCTAAAAATTGTGAACTTATATTTAAAAAATAATTGTAAATATTATACAACTTTTAAAATTTCGATATTCTTTATAAACAAGTAATTGGTGAATCACCTATTTTCGAAAAGAAGTGGACCCAGTCAGACCAAATACGGTGTTCAAAATGGGCTATCACGTCAGGTTTTCATGAAATGTTTACTTAAAAGAGGAAGAATGTTTACCTAATAATGTTTACTTACCAATTTATCTTCATAAATAGATATATTGAGCTTATGTTACACTACATGTTACATTGGTAAGAGGCAGTGCCACACTGCATGCTTGCATGCAGTGGAATTGGGCCGGCACGACTGGGGAGGTACCTCTCGCTTACATGATACCGGCGTAAAGTGACAGCTGTCGCGTATCGTGCGGTGTGTAAGTATTCGGTGGCCCATGGAGGTGGGAGGAGAAAGGAGGGCAGCGCATCTGTATAGCCGCTACGCGGATGTATGTGGGCGTCGGTTGTCATGAAAATGGCTCCGACTGCTCGTTTGCCATCCAATACCATAAAAAAAACTATGAGATATTTTTTTCCACAAATTTTGTTGTGGTAACTGAATTTATTAAGTTTGCCTAATAGAAAATGCAAGTACTAAGAATCTATGAATTGATTTTTCTTCTCTTAGTCTTTTCTTGATGATTGAAGAACTAGTTCTTATAAATCTAGTAGCAGATTTTGAAATACATGATAAATATTTTATTTTTATATTATTAAAAACTTATAGCTAATACATGTTGTATTGCCAACGCCAATTGAAATTATATGAATAGGAATACCTGAATACACCTGAATATTTAATAAATCTAGGAAATTACCACTTTTAGAGTAGTATAAACTAATAAAGTAGAATATATAAAATAATAGAATCTGACGTGATGGATTTTTTCTTTATTTTTCTCAATGTTAGAAGGCCTAAAACAATAAACCCATTTATGTGTATAAATATTATAAAAGTTTCCTCTGCCTACTATTAAAAGGGGCCACCCTTAACTATTTTAGATAGATCATAGTACTGGAAAAAGATTTGATTTAGATTTCAAAACAAATTTAACTATATCATTTTACTTATATATTTATGTGGCACTACATTTTACTAAAACTAGCTGGTGTGTTATTTGTTGTACTTGAATCTAACCATAACTGGTTATACAACGTGAAGTATACTCGAACTGCTCGTTTGCCCCCTCTATATTTAATAAAAAATACAATATATACTATTCCACTCCAGAATACCTAGGGTTGTGTTGTAAGGTAAAGAATTTTCAAGACCCGAGTATAATTGCCATATCCTAAAACAATCAAAGTAATACTCTTCACGTCTTTATAATACAAGTAGTTAGTATAGAAAATGTGTTTTTATACTAGGATTAGTACCCACTTAATTAGTAACAAAGATAATACCACGCAAACGTTAGAGTAAATTACTGAGTATGTACACTATTCCTAAATAACATCAGTACAAACTAACCGTAAAAATGGCTACCAACTTTTCCTTTTACCAGATCAATACGTAACGTCTTCCGATAAGAAGTAAATTCTTAACTCAAATGAATGTTAAGGAGTTTTTGTTGTAATCTGAAACTTTCCTCGTGGAACTAGGCGCTAAATCCCATAGTTTATGGAGGAGTTCTGCGCACTTAGTGTGCCATCCGTGTCATACCATCTGAGCCTTGAAATATATTCTCAGTTATACGATGATAATGTGTCATCGAATAGATGACGAGAATGACGTGCAGGTAGCACGTCATTTTTTATGAATGCATTAATTGTTATAAATTCCATTTAAATCAGTTATTAAAAGTATCAATTACGACTTCTTAATAATATGGCTATGGTTGTGTATTACATTAATATCTTTTTGTATTATTACATTAATACAAAAAGAATGGTTTAACTATCTTAAATGTAAATAATAAATGGGATGTGAGCAATGAGGTAGAGAGTGCTATGGTGTATTGCAGCTGAATTAGAACGACACGACCGGGGAGATGTCTGTCTCTCGTATGATACGGTAGTTAGTGAGAAATATATTGTCGCATTTTCTCGGTACGATTTGAATTATGTACTTGTGTGTATCAAGTAATAAAATGATGTTGATTCTAATTTCTAAATATTATTGTTCAAAAATGTACCAGTCAATATAACATACCTAAGTCATTTAACGGCTATGACTGTTTCTGTTAATGTTATACTCAAATACCAAGGTTTATTATATAAAGAAAATCTGTACCTATATTATATTGTTTTTGTTCCACACTAGGTTCAATAATTTATTCCTTTTGAGGTATAATAGAATTGTATATTACGAATTTGGCCTCTTTGTCCCACCTGAGTCCTGCTACTATTAAACGTCTTTGTGTTTAACTGAAACACCGGTACATAAAATAATTTATTTCCCTATTAATTCCGGGTATAGGAAGCGTGCAATTCATGGTTTATATGGGCGAAACTTTTATGATTTATCTTAAAGTCCAAGACGCGTTAGTAAAATTACAAAGTTTGTAAGAAATTTTCTAAAATTCTAAAGTGTCTCGCCTTTCCGTCGCCTGTTTTGCCACCGTTGTATCTAAACTGTGAAGTTTGTGAAGCAATTTTGCCAGACCTTAAAATATAAATTTCACAACTTTACTTCACTGAGTAACTGTGTTACATCGTTCAACAAGTTAATGTTAGCTTATAAATTGAAATTTGTTTTAATATTACGAGTCTTGGAGTTGAATCAAGCAAATGGAGATTTCAAGTAAAATACTAAAGAAGTCACAAGTCTGACATTAAAACTGAAAGTTGGTGTGTGTGAGCGCACCTGGAAGGTTATTTGTGTTTGAAGTTTCGAAAAAATATTAATTATAAACAATAATTTTGAGAAAAACATGAAGTAGTAATTCAATTATTATACAGTAAGAAAACTTTAAACATTTCCTGTTTCGATCCTTGATATTAAACTGGGAAAGCAACAATTATAAGATTAAGAAAACTAAATTTATTTACACTATTCTACGTTTATCGCCAAAAAACTTATGACAAGTAAATATAATTAGTAAAATAACAACAACATCGGAAACATTTGTATACAAGTGTTTTCTCTCGTGTCGAGCTCATATTTTACTATAATTAATAAATTTACATTCTAGACAAAAATAAATCCATTTACGCTAAAAGAGTATTTGTTGTAGAAAATAAACAGATGTGTAGTGCGGGGACGTGAAAGATGAGATGAGCTTGTATCGTTTAATAGATTAAAAACACGAGTGACAAACTGTCTGTGAAGTAACATTTGAAACAATTGTCACTCTTATACGAAACTTCCTCTAAAAGTTTTTCTTTTTGACATTCTAGCATTAAATTGGTTTACGGATCTATTTATACACATTTTATTTTAATTACATTATATAATTAATTATATTTATATATTTTATGTAGGTATATGTACACAAAAGATATAACTTTAATTAATTTTAGCCTTAATTAAAATTAATGTTCCTTCTCGCAAATTAAAAAGGGGAACTTTAGAGGATTACTTTGTTGTCCGCTGTCTGTCATGTCTATCAAGACAGTTTTTTTTCAAGTACACGCTGAAGTATCAAGCTCAAATATAAATTGAATAAAAAATAAGAATCTTTCAACTCAAATTAGTAGTTTATTTCAAACAAAATGAACGCAAGCAGCTGGAAAAATGACAAGTTTATTAACTAATATATTTTATAACTTTGAAGCACTTTAATATCAGTTTCACGTATGTCTAAATGAGAAAATATCTGTATTAATTAAATACTTAAAAGACCTCTTACGCAATAAGCAAAGAGCTAATAGCTGAGCTCTTTATAGTGGACTGATTTTTACCAAATATAGGTAACAACTAATGCTGTAAAAGGTAGTTCCACGCTGCATGCATGCACGCATATAGCCGATTTAGGCCGGCCCAACTAGGGAGATACCTCAAGCTAACATAAAACCGGCGTTTTGTGCGACGTGTATGTACTATGTAGCCGGTAGCGTTTCGAGGGAGGAGAATGAAGGAGAGGAGAGCAGCGCATCTGTATGATCTCTATGCGGATATCTATGGGCGTCTGTAGTTATGAAAATGATTCGGATTGCTCGTTTGTTCCCTTAAACTATAAAAAAACGGACGCAAAAAAAACAACTGGCATCTGAAAGAAAAAAACGCATCGAAATCCTTTTAAGAACTGCGATGCCACGAACACACACATCACACACACACACACAAACTTATATCAACCCTTTTTGTTTTGTGTGTCCAGGCTTTAAATAACGTACTGTATAGCAATATAAAATAATTTATGATACAATATCAAAATATGACCAATGTTTTCGAGCCAATATTATTATTGGCTTCCGTGGTTTTACAAGTGAAAGGATCAGCAATGCTTTGAATTGGCGGTGAGGTCTTGGTACGGTATGATGCTTTGTTTCAAACTTGGGTTTATGCAGAATAGCTGGATATTCAGCAAGTCGCCATGAATTAGTTGAAAAGTTTAACCAATAACCATATTCGCTCGAGCGTATTAACATGAGCGCTAACTATAATGTACGATCGGGTGTACGAACAATGTAATTTTGATATACCTTCATATTAATATGATCTATATACGGTTTTATTAAACAAAATAAATAAAGAAATAATGATTTATTATTCCCCATATTTTCGCCTAGCAATCTATAATACCTACTAATAATTGAATTAAATTAAGAGTATATTGTGTGTAATACGATTTGCGGTGAAATGGTTTAAAAGATTTGTCCGAAGTTCCGCTTTGCGCTACTGTCTAAAAATATAATGTACCTAAGGGTCAAAGAGCGTAAGCATAAAAGTCGAGATTTTCAGGTGAAGAGTACTAGCAGAAGAGCTTTGAAGAAAGGATAGGAAATACACTTGCTTTGTACCCAGCAATCAGGAAAGTATTTTGGCACCTAGCTGAGTCAGAAGGATAGAATTGCTGTTGCCGTCACAACTGCAGCTATCGAATGTCGATGGCTTGCTTGCCCACGGTGCAGAAAGCGAAAATTTTGGCCTCTCTTTTTATACAATCTTACGGTCTAGATCCTGGTGAAGCCTTAAAACATACGAAACAGTCATATAAAACAGATACCTATGTATAAAAGTATAAATTCAGTGGCGGTGATGGAAACTGCAGCAGAAATCTTTGCCCCTGAGCGTTTTTCGCATGTAACAAGCCTGTTTTGCCTCCCTCTTGAGACTAGAAAGTACTAAATTCGTGAAAGCTTGTTAAGGCACTTTGTGCTATCTTACTCTGTTGTTGTCATGAAGTATTGTCTTTTGTGTTGTGACCAAATAAATGTTTTCTTTCTTACCTTCTTTCATTCTTGTTCCTGTGCAAACAGGAACAAGAATGAACCATAGTCGAGACAACTGAGGTACCATCAATTTCTGTTACCTTCATATTATAACACGAAACGTGTACTGAACACAGATATACTCCTAGCCTAACTAAAAAAGAATGGGTCTATCTTAAATGTAAATAATAATTGGGATGTGAGTAATAAACCTTATTACTCACATCCCAATTAGAGAGAGTGCTATGTTGTCGCATTTTCTCGGTTGTAGTGGCCCATTGGAGGCGAGGTGAAAAGGAGGGCAACGCATCTGCGAAGGTGAATGTCGTAAGTAGTCATTAAATGGCTCCAAATACTTGTCTGGACTCTATTATCTCCATTATTTAATAATACATGTCTGTCTCTTATATAAATATTCTTAAATGTTTCTATACAATTAAATATTATCCATCAATATACAAATTAATTTATATTATCAAATATTATCCATAAATATACAAATTAATATCTACAAATTAGTAAATATATTTTTTTTATTCTCAGTTAACATTTCCATAAATGTATTAAAATTTTACCATAAAGGCGACAGCACACACGAGACTCGTCGCGGCAACCGGCGACTTTGCGACTGCATCGATGAAGTATCGCGATCTCGCGAATGCATTGAGACGTTAAGTAACATTAATTGACAAACATTAGCGACTAAATCGCGGCATCTGGCGTCTTGAAGTGTGCGCTCCCCGCGTCTAGTCGCTGCATTCAGCTTCTAAAAAATGACTACGGTCCCAGCACACTTATCAACTCTGAAAAGGACCATATCACCTCGAGCCGGTCAGAATTCTTTGTATGAAACTTAATACTGAAACGCACACTAATAGGAAACGTAACGTAATCGTATTGTCTTCTCGTTTCTAGGCGAGGTGTTTACGATCCCTTTCCCAGTTGATACGTGTGCGGCGACCATTCATCGCCGGTCACAGCGTCACCTTAACTATCACAATCGGTTTATAGTCCACGATGTCATTGACAGTGCTTCACCCTATTTCTTCAGGAAACTGATAAAATTTGAACAGAAAATGTAACATCTTGGCCATAATATATAAAAGAGTGAAAGAATATAGATAGTTTATTAGACAATTTGCATTTTATCGAACAGTCATCTGATATCACCTCAATCCCCAATATCGGCTGAATAATATCGATATATTTTCATGGGTATCATGTCGTTTCACCATGATTATTGCACATGTATTTTATGGAATATTATTTGTTTTTTAATCTATTTATTTACAATTACATCACATTATTACGGTTAATGAATGTAAAAGTGTTTTTTGTTTTCAATGGCTGAGTAATAAAGGGCGTTTTTTACAATTACAATTTCTTCCTATTTCCTATTATTTATTTATATATCGATCCATTTACTATTAATTTTATGCACGTAGCATGTAGATGTAAGAAATATATTACAAAAAAAGGTTATAAAGGTAACAGTTATAAGTGAATCAAAAACATTGTATTAAGTTTTTTTTTGTACTTAACCCGCCTGCATTGGTGACGTCAATTTGACTTACATCATTGGTGACCCCGGTCTCACAGACCGGGTTTTTCGAACTAAAATTTTGCCTACAAATAATTATTTATTTAACATATAGTTAGTTTAGTTTTGATTCAACATATATGTATGGCAATAAAACACAAGCATTTGTAAAATCACACCTCGTTTATTGTTACTAGAGAGTAATACTTAGGAAACTAAAATCAACATGTTTATTTTTCATATGATTTATATAATTTAAAATTAACAACAATCTTAAACATTTACATATTGAATCAGCCTTTTCCAGTCTTATGACATTAGAAACTATTAAGAAATAACAAAAAAATATACTCTTCTAATAAAAAATCAAAAATGCACCTACCAAAAAATGTCATTATTACCTGAAGATTCTCGGTCACTCAAATCCTCGTGGATGTCCAAATTATTATCTGATACTAGATTTTCTGGTTCTACGTCGCTTCCAGCTTCGCTATCCGATGATGTTTTTGATGGATCTTCATCAGATCGTATGGCTTCTTGTAGGAGCGCTTCAAGTGACGTTGTTCATTTTCGTAAGACATTCTAAAAGAAAATATAAATATTTCTTACATATTTTTGTAAAATATCAATAAAATTGTACAAAAAGCTGAATAACTAAAAGTCTGTATAGTATTATAATCAAAATAACAGTAAATGTATCACTTACTTTTGCTTTAATTACAAAATTTACGAAAAGTATAAAAATTCAACTTTGAATAATTTACTTACGTAGTTGGTGACGCCGGTCTCACGGACCGGGTTGAGGCTAAAACTCCTGGACCTACGCCCGCGACGATGCCGCGGGGAGAAATAACGGTGAGGGATGTAAAATGAAGCAGCTACTCGAAATGGCAACACGCTTCGATGACGGGTCTAAAAGTTATTCACTTTTTTCGAATCACCCGGTCTCCCAGACATACACGTCACCAACGGCGGGTTAATAAATAGGTGTTTATTGGTCCTGCAGACACCAGACAGTTTGTTTAGTTTGTTAGCCAGATTATTAATTGTAATCGAGAAATGACATTTCCATTCTAATTGAGAGGTTAGAGTTAATGTGTCAAGGCCATCCTCTTGCTTCTTTTCCATCTACTTGTTTTCCTCCTAATAGAAGATTAAAGTAAAGACAATTTTATGTCTTACAAGTTGTGCAATAATTTGATTAACTTACACAATTCATTTATAAATACTTTGAAGTATAATTAATTATTAAAATAAGGGTTCTGAGACGGAAGTTATTTTTGAGTATCTGATGAACGAAAAAAAAGTTCTTAATTATTTTTTACCCTTTCTCGCTTTACTAACAACAGGTTCCTGTTGAGAGAGAATGTTATTTAAAAAAAATTATGAAAATCATCGTGTGAAAAATTTTAAAATTTTATATTTTGTAACACTCGGCCTTACAATAAGCCGCATCTAACGACCCTTTCGCGCTAAAATCCATTAAGCCGTTTAGGGTACAGAGTGTGCCAAAAAGTGTGCCGGGTATTTTTATAAAATAAGGCGATGGATGAGCATTTTAGCCCGCCATTTTTGGGTATCACATGAGGAAGAGGTTTCTCGGTCATGTCAACCTAAATCGCTTACAACGTACATAGCACTACCTTTTACTAACAGCATACTAACTGACGAAAATATATAAAATAATAATATAACAATAATTCTTATACTTATCACACTAAGTTATCCTAGCGCTCCTAAACAACGGAAACATGTGAGATATTTTTAAAAATTTTATATATTTTGTAAAAGGCACCAGTAGCCAGAATAATATAATAAGCTAGCACACAAGCGTATGCTAGTTTATTATATTCTACATTCTTCTCAATGAAATTTCACTAATGAAATTATATCTACTAAGTACATCTGACTAAAGGCATATTTGCCCGTCCGCTCTCGCTGAACTAACATCGAACTATGCAACAATACAACTTGAACAATGTTTCATTCAATTCCCGTTAGCAACTATGACAACAATTGTAAACAGAACGACAATATTTCAGACTTCAATAATGTCATTGTTATGGAGTTCAATTATAAGTAAATTATAAATTATAAAATTTATTATGGTCAGCATATTTGGAGATGTGGCCATAGAGGTGGGAGAAGAGAGGAGCGCATCTATATGGCCTCTATGCGGATGTCTATGGGCGTCGGTAGTCAAATTACTCCGACTGCTCGTTTGTCCCTCTATACCATAAAAAATATTTAGACAACCTCTTCTTTTAAACATTGTTTCTCAGATTTTTCAATTTTTTTTTATTTAATATTAATCTGCACATCTATGGCTGGAGCTTTACAATGTGTGACCAGACATACTACAGACAGACCACATTAAGGGATTTTCATGTGCAGTTATCTTCCCATAAACACTGGTACAAAAATCCTCTTAGGCAATAACAACATTATCTCTTATTATAGAGATCTAATGGACAGTAAGTAGGCATGTAAGATATAAGTAGTAAGTGGTAAGGCGGCCTTTAGGCGATAAAACGTTTCCAAAATATTAATATGAAATATTTCATAATGAAATTTAGCACAAGCAAACTTTTTACCCAATCGAATGAATAGCAATCTAACCCTAAACGTCATCAATATTGCACAATTGTTCTAAAGTACAATTTTTCTGATTAGTTATGGATACAATATAGACAATATTATGTAATAAATAGTCGTAAGTAACGGGATTTGAGCAAGCCCTCTCACTTACGAACGACGACTACTGAACTTTAAGACCCTAAACGAAAATTATAGCTAAAAATTTGTTTTATGACAAAAATACTGTATTACACAAAGCCACGACCAGAACGATGAAAAATATAAGCTAGACCACAGAGTATAAACCCGCAGAGTAAATTGTAATTGGAATTCAGGACAGGATCGACGTCCATTAACGCGTGTGTGGTGCAAACCGCATTCCCCTTCAGCTACCACTTACTGGTGAGCGTACGTTTCGACCGGACGGAATTGACCCTGAACAGATAGTGATGTGCTATCGGGTAATGCAATTCTGTCTACTCTACTAACACAATTTTCTTAATAGCACTGTACTGGGATGTTCGTTTTGACTTCACTACGAGTTGATGCATTTTAGTTTTGGTCGGAATACTATGTATGTTAATTATACTGTTTTTGTGTAAGAGTAACATGCTATTACTACCCAATCTGGTCAGCACGACCACATTTATATAACAAGTGCGAGTGTCGGTTTTGATGTCATTTTACTTGCTGTTAATTTCTTTCCGGCGCCTCACTTTGCAGTGACATCATTTAAATTTCAATTAGTTCAAAAAAGAAGAGGATTTTTTTCTACTAATTATAGCTTTTTATTTAAGTAATTATATTGAGTCTTTGAGTGAAATATTTAAATACAAGTTAATTTGTTTCAAAGCTTCAAACTAACTTGCGACTCGGAGAGAAACTTCTGAAGGCGCATTTGGAGTTTTTCGCTAAGAAGCAACGTCTTTAGCTGATGGGTTGAGGATTAGCTGTGTCACATCAATTTATACTTATCTTGATGTTTCCTGCAGTATAACAGGTCTGTTCACAGAAAAGGGAATGTTTATTTGAAAAATATTTATTACTGTTTCAGCATAAATAAATGCAAAAACAGTTATATTGATACTATCTGCGCCCTGCGGTTTTCCGTATCATCGTGAATCGAACCATCGTGTATATCGAATTATTATCTACCGATTTTCATTTATTAAATTTCTTAAAAACCGGTGAAGCCGTTTCGGGAGAGTTTGGTTACAGAAACTATGACACAGGTATTTTATATAAGTATCAGTTATTTAATATGTTTCATATTTGAAAAACTGAAAAATAATCTCTGGCAAATGGTTTATAAAAGAGTATACAAATAATTTGAAATATTTTACAACGCGTAACAACGAAAAAAAATATACAAATATACAGATATGAAAACAATACAATCGCGTTTGTTTTATTTTTGTTAAATCAGTCGGGCGAAACTTTAAAAATCGGAGTTGCGAAATTTAATTTTGCAATTGAAAGTTTATCTGTACGCAATATAATATAACCGGGAAGCTGTTATATAATGAAATAATTCAATTGAAATTCAATTGAAATGTACACATTTCAATTGAATTCAAGTGATTTATGTAAAACTAGCTGTGCCCCGCGGTTTCACCCGCGTTTAATTTCTAAGAAATCCATATAAACTTCAACACCCTATTTCACCCCCTTAGGGGTTGAATTTCTAAAAATCCTTTCTTAACGGATGCCTACGTCGTAACATCTACCTGGATGCCAAGTTTCAGCTTGATCCGTCCAGTGGTTTGGGCTGTGCGTTGATAGATGGCTATGTCACGTTTGTGTTTTATATATATAGTTAGATATATATTATATTGTACGAGTACATTAAGTGTAACCTATGTTCAGCGAAGGAAAAAAAAGATAGTTATTTTTTTTAATTTTACCTCTAATTCCTGTTTTCTCAAATAAAACGATGTAAACTATTTTTTTCATTTCAGGATTAATGTAATTTTTGGTATAATCAGCTTATGGTAATCTAATAATAAATATAAGGCTCTGTGCCTTGTTTCCTGTCAAATTATATATGTAGTGGTGCTGTAATGTTAGCAATTAGTTAAGTAGTTAAAAGCAAAAAAATATTATTAAGGTTACAATACCGCAAACTAACCAAACGAAACGAAAAACGACCCAATTTGAAATGCATATATGCTTGGTACTACTACTACACTACTAAATTACTTACTAAAATCTCATAATATATATTTGTCTATTCATATACAATGTATTTGAAGCGAAGGGTCGTAGTTACCTACTTAATACGTAATCTGTGGTCTCCCACGATTTTTTTTGTCACATACGCGTGACTCTTAGAAATGTAGATAACAATACAAATACCTATACCGTAACCCCGATTATGTTTATTATTAAGCATTATTTCGCATCTGACCCTTAACATGCCCACAAATGGACCCACAATTCTAAAAAAATCTCTTCAGCCCACTCACTATCAAGGTTCGTTCCCAAAAAGAGGTCCTTTATGTTCTATTTATATAATTCTAACTATATCATTTTTACAATTCCACGACAATCGTGTCACCCACTTACCTCTAATAGTTGAGGGACTCATAGTATTTACCTATTATATGAAAAAGTACATTTATTATTGTGCATATATTACGACCAAGTACATTTACTATTATGCATACATGCATAAAAAAAGTACATTTATTATTGTGCATAATATATTAGGACCATGTACATTTACAAGACAACATTGACAAAGTACATGATTAACCGCTGTACTTGTGTTTGTGTAAGCCAAAATGTTTCTAATGATAAATCAGGAAGTTATAATCATTTAAATAAAAAATGATGTTCAAGGAGTAAAATAAATTTTACTCCTTGAACATCACATTAGGAGACAGACACTAAATTACATGCAGGAGAAAACTAAACAAGGAAAATTATGCAATTAAATCTTTGAATCAATTTAGATGCACATAATTAATATAGGTGCCCAAAGTATCTAACGGGGACGTAGGAGGCGCTACTTAGCGAGCCTCTTGTAACACCTCCGTGCTCGTGTCGGGCCGGGAAGGGAACCCGGGCCAGCTAGGCATGACGTCATCGGGAATGTCTGATGAGGCCCGCTGAGTTTGTTTCGCCGGTTCTTCTCAGGATAGGGCTAGGGTTGAACCGGTGGTAGATGAAATTTTTTTGACGTACAAAAAGCAATTTTTCAAATTCTATTTTGAATAAAAATATTTAGATTTTGATTTTGATTTTGAGTCCCCATTGGCGAAGTCTGGCCTTTTAGCGTGCGTCAACGCATTGTCCTGCGGTAACAAAAAAAATGGTGCCCACAGTATTAGTTGTGTGAAAAAATTTCTACTGTGATTCAACTAATATAATATTGGTGAAAGGAGGTAGGTGGGCGGGCAAGGCATCTGATTATCTCTATGCCTTGCTTATATGGACGTCTATGGGCGTAGGTCGTCATGAAAATAGCTCCGCCTCCTTTGCCTCCTTAAACCATAAAAATAAATTATTATTCTTATTTATTCGCATGATGATACCTGAAGAAATGAATAAAAATTAGCACAGATATGGATTGCACTATGGAACAGCATAAGACTACTTTATACCTCGAAAATTGATGATGATTGAATGAAAACTGATTTTGAAAAAAATTCATATCTCTGCCACTGGACGTGGCCTGTTTCAACGAACACCAAAACGGTGAATTCCCGTCATTTAATTACAACGCTTCTCTTTGTGTTCTTTTTATTAACCGAATAAAGACCATTTTTATTTCATAATAAAACATCTTTCAAAACCCTATCTTCCAAACTGTACCTCAGTATCCTTCTTGCAAAAAGACGATAATTTTTTCATAAAAAATTCAAACATACCTCGCCGAGTGTCCGTTAAATATTCAAAACCTTCCATTGAAATAGAAAACTAGAATAACGGTGGGAAGGGAAAATCGCCCAAGCCTTAATGCCCGAGCTACAACACCTGGACCCCTGGAGAGTTATTAGGTGGTAATTTTCGATGCGGCCAACGCTATGTAATCTCTATGAGTAGCCATAGCAACAGCCTACTAACCCACGGTTTATCGTATCGGGTTCAGTACGCCTTTGTATTTTGCAGAAACTCGAATATCGACATAATAGGGATGAAGAGATTTTAATATTCGCTTCATATTTTGTATTTTCAAATGTAACATGAATACAGCTTTAAAATGTCGGGGAGTAAGATTAAAGTAGATATTAAAAAAATATGTTTTTTAATATCTACTTTGTTAAGATTAACTTTTAATTATAGGGCTGGTACACAAATAATTAATCAGCAAGATTCTATAGGCGAGAAGTAGATTATCGAAGACTACTATCGCCTTTAAACATCAAAATAACCAAATTATGCAGAAATAATATCAAATTATCGTATTAAAGTAATATAGGAATAGTAGTATATGAACAGTAGATGAAAAATCAGTCTACTTCAGTAAAAGTTATTTTACTAACAAATTCCCAGATTTAGATGACTTGTCATTTATGTAGAAGATTAAATATGTAAAGACGTCGTCCTACAAAGGTCTTAACCTAACTACTTCATTTTAGTAAGAGGTAGTGCCACGCTGCAGACATACTTGTAGCCGAATGGGACCGGCACAACCGAAGAGGTACATCTCGCTTACACGAAACCAGTGTAAAATGACAACTGTGCTATTGGTTTCGTGCGGAGCATATTATGTAGCTGGTGGTCCAAGGACGGAGGAGAAAGGACAACGCATCACTACTCGTACTCTATGCGGACGTCGTACATTTATGACTATGGTTATGAAAATGGCTCCGATTTCTCGTTTGCCCCCTTATACTATAAAAAATCTAGGTATTTCATGTAGAGTCTAAAAGCTGATGATGATGCTCTTGCATTAATAGCCATGAACACCTAAAACATTTGATATAACATATCCGTGTGTGTGTTAAAACGTGAAATTAGGGGCTCAAAATGCGTTCGGGCTAAGCTTTTAAATGTCGCCACCTGCTCCTGAAGGTAGGGTTATAAGCGTTCGCATGAAATATATATTATTGCATAGAGCAAAGTTTCGCAAAACGAAATTTACGTAGACGCGAGCTCGTTAAATGTATACTGAATTATAAAGCTGGCGAGATTGTTATTAATCTCTGGACTTGGGTGACAAATTTGAATAAACATTTTTGGTTTTGATAGTCACATTTTAGCGAAGTTACAATTTTATAACAATTTATCTAAACAGATGTTTAATGATGAACGTTGTTAATTTTGGTATATTAACACTGATAGACGGGATAATAAAAAAAATTGCACCAAAAAATTATACGGCAAGATTCGGATTCTTAAGTTATAAGCTATCCTTAACGCCAATCCGTTGTTAGAATGTGGTACTCAGGTTTTGCATAGTGTGGCTCTACCTCTTTCTTTTGACTTAATTTCACGCTAGAGATTAAAGGTAGCTAAATAACACCAAATAACGTGTTCGAGGATTGCGTTCGTATTAAAAATACCAGCTACGTAAGAATATCGATCCCAGGATAAATTTACAAAGATAATAATGAATTAACAGCGATGGCTTCAGCTATAAATTTAAACCCATATTGAAGCTGAGACAACTGTAGAATGAGTAAATATTTTATTCAATTGAAACCATTAGGCTAAAAGGAATGCTTGGGTCTCTTTTACACTTTACAAGTGATGCATTTTATTGAATGTATATTTTTGATATTTTTATATAAAATACATATAATTTTTATATAAATTGTTGACTCTAGCATATAAAATAGTTACATTTAAAGATTTGTTAAGATTGAAATACAAATCAGTACAACTTGAAGTTTTAAGTGAAACATAAATTTTATCAAAGAATGATAAATACCTTCAATATAATTTTCTGTCCCTTTTTATGGTCATAGCCCGAGATATTTGCAGCTTAATAATATCAATTAAGTTACTACCATGAGTAATAACCATCACTTCACTTCTACTGCTGGACATTTTCATTTTACAATTAATCACAAGATGGGAGATTACTAATCTATATTTGACGCAAATAACTGTATCCCAGAGACCATTTACATGTCTCCATGCTCAAAAAGAACGATTACCATAATGCATTCAGAGCTAGAGTGTGGACAATAAAAGGAAATCCTAATAAATTCTTATTCTATCCCAAATGTATACTGTGTGCTTATAATAAAAAAAATCCCTTTGGACAATTTTCCATTATCTGAACATCTTTTGTTGAGCCCAGTGGTCAAGGTTTTATAGCTGGGAACCGTGTCGTCGTAACTTCTTATTAAATTGTAGGGGCCGCCACGTCTATGGTATAATTGATTTAGATATGGCCATGACAGAGCCTTTCTGATATTATATAAGTCCGTTCCCTGCTTGTACACTTTAAATGTATGTGACCGTAAAACTGAAGTCGTTAACTAACTAGTGAGATCGTATTTTATCGATTTGTTTATATAACCGCAACATATTTGTTCACAATTTAAAGCAATATTTTTCAACAACACATCTTCATTCTCTGTAAGAGGTAGTGCCACACTGTTTGATTGCATGCAGCCGAATTGGGCCGGCACGACCGTGGAAGTACTTGCTTGCACGAGAACGGCGTCACATGACACCTGTGCAGTCGCGTTTCGTGCGTGAATATAAGTAGCCAGTAGTCTTGACTGCCTTGTGGTGTTTATGAAGTCAAATTAAGTGGTAAGCGTGTTCAACCACAGACGTGAGGTCCCGGGTTCGAACCCCGGGTCAGACCGAAAATTGTTATTGGGATTTTTCAATTTCTAATACCAGTCCGGAGTCAGGAAGTTGGCAGTGTTACACCCCCGTGCCTCAGAGAACACGTTAAGCCGTAGGTCCTGCGCCTGATTTCTCACCGGTCGGATTGTCGTCCTATCGGAATATGAGAATGAGGGAATAGAGAGTACACTTGTGTTTGCGCGCACACTTGTGCACTATAATATGTCCTGCGCAGATGGCAAGTCTATAAAGACGGCCGCCGTAGCCGATATCGGCTAGGATGACATTATAAGTAGCCGGTGGCCCATGGAGGTGGGCGGAGAAAGGAGAGAAGCGCATCTTTATAGTCTCTTTGCATATGTCTATTGGCGTCGGTTGTCATGAAAATGGCTCCCTCTACTCATTTGTCCCCTTTTTTTCCCGTTATTAGGTGTTATATTCGTATAGGGGACTTTCTGAATCACGCAAATGTAGTAGGTCTCACGCGTTTTCTTGCAAATTGTCGAAATTAAAGAAACAACGAGAAATAATTTTCACATTTCAATGCACATATAAAATATCTTTGAAAAAATTTACAGTTTTGCTTAATGAAAATGATCATATTAAATACGACCTTTTACATAACAAACTAGAGCAAACTTAGACATATGATTTAGCTAAGTCTAGACGATTAATATTTACTTAAGCCAGACTAAATATAATCACAAGTTATATTAGAATAACTGGGATAATAGCATTGAGGTTAACTTGCTAAACTAAGACATTTCACGCTCATGATTCTGTTAAGATTTTAGGAGCTGCCTTTATAATACTCTAGGCAAAATTAGATTGTGAACTTAAAGTACTCGGCATCTTCGTTTGGCAAGTGGCTTACTAAAGATTATTTGTACTACACACGATACAGACACGTACAGACATTCTCTATTTTATCTACTTGATATAATATATATTCTTACTTAAGTATCACTGTTTGCAAATAATGGATTGATATTATTTTACAAACGAGAGGTAATGAAATAAAATGGTAGATTAAATTCACACTCAATTTCAGATGTAAATAAAATATTTATACAATAAATTTAAGCATTACACAAAATTATCGTAATCAAGAACAACGATTTGAGTGATAAAACAAGTACTTAGTTTAAAAAATAATGAACTATCTGGTGTGGTTTACACTTTGGAGGAATAATAAGCAATTTATTTATATTAGAAAATAACTATACGTGCTTATAGACAACTATTGCAACTCTTGTCATTTCAACAAAGAATCTATAAAAGAGCAGCGTTCGTTCTTTCTAACAAAAACTTATCTCGTTTATGAAGTCAATTTAATAAAAGTAATATATTTACTAGCAAAAGGGGCGTTTAGAAACTAGTGAAGGAGAAAACGACGGAAGAAAAATGAATGATTACAGCAAAAAGGGCCATCAAAACGAATGATAAACGAGCTTAATCCGAGTCCCATCCTTGTTTTATTACTGTGGGCCGATTGTAAAAACGTATTAGTGGGCAGCACTATTGTCCTATCTATCTGCAGTAACATTTTTTTTATTTGTGACAGATATCTGTACGTTTATTTAAAATTTTGAATGCTTTTCATATTTGCCACATTTAAGATATGTTCTAGAAATGTTTAACTAATACATATAAATAATACTAATTGTATACCTTAGACTAGTTCACTAGCTATCTCTCATTACTTATTCAAGAATACAAAATAACTCATACCAAAAGGTATATATACTATGTAGAAATATCGATATTTTTAATATCTGTCTTAATTATTCATTAAAAATAAATCTATTATAAAGTTTATGAAATTAGATATTATAAACAATTGTAAAAATTATGTAAAATAAAATACCGTTTATATTTGCTAAACAAAGTATTCGAACTTCTCAATATCATTAAGTCATTTTGTTTGGGTTATTTGTAATACTTTGTCTATTGTAATGGTTTTTTCGTTTTACTCACTTAATGTCAAAGTCATTAATCATTTAGTAAGTGGTTTATTTATTGCTCGAGCAAAGCAGCCGTAACAATAAAAAACAATTTATTACTTTTAGAGTGACGTGCTCAACAAATTGTAATCAACTTTATAGCAAAGGTTGTGTTGTCGATACACCTAAATATAAGTTTGTAGATAATCTTACTACAAACTTAGTTTGTAGATAATAGACTTTGTGTATAAAATGTCATATAATTATTTTAAATTAAGTTTTATATAAATGTCATTTTACACAACTTATACCAGTTCATCGATAAAATAAAATGATTGTACAAAAATTATTGCAAGACACATTGTTTTGAAAGATGAGAATATCGTTAAAGCAACCCGATTGTAAAATATGTATATACGAATAAGTAGCTTATTTACTAAGATATTTGTAGAGATTTACAACTAATCGCTATCGGAAAAGTCCCACTCTTTCTTAGAACTCCGATATGAGTAATAAAATGATTTTGCTTTACTATTCTTAAGTTTTGCGAGTGTCTTTCTCACCCAATGGTAGTTCGAATAAAATATCTATCATATGTGAACTTATTAAACTAAACCTATTCGAAAAAAAAATGCATGCCATCCTAATAAGCTTACTATAATTAAACAATAATTTTAAGCTTGTAATTATAATCGAGGGTCCAGATATTATTGAGCGAAGATAAACTAGCAAGGGTGGACTGTCAAGGGGTTCGCTCATTAATAAAGCTAGGGTTTCTGTAAACCCTTATTAAACTGAGGCAAGAGGGTCTAACGGCTGAGAGTCTTGACGACGTAGCCATTGCTGGGGTGAAGATGAAAGCCTCGCAACCCTTTTTTGTCCGAAGGGTGCAAAATCTGATACAGTGAGGTGTCATAAAACATCTTTGTAAAAGCAGACTGTAGAAATGCAGACAGTATGTATGTTTTCTTTTTTACTTTTTTACACATTTCTTTTTATATTTTTTTTGTTTTTGTAAACACACGGCAGACGGGGCAGTCCATGACAGTTTCGTAACTCGTCATATTATGACGAGTTGTCTACAACATCAGATAAAAACTGAATGGTTTTATAGACCGGGGCCTGGAAGTATTTGAGTATATGACGGCGCCGCGCCGCGCCTTATACAAAACCTGAGTTTCGCAATCCACCAATGGATTTGAGTTAAGGATAGCTTTTAGATTAAGAATCCGAATCTTGCCGAATAATTTTTTGAGGCAATTTTTTATGCCTCATACTCAATTAGAAATTGATCATTTTTATGATGATTGTATCAAATGTATAGGTTCTTACAATGATAAGTCGTAATGGGTTGTTTAATGGTATAAAAAATATATATATATATAATAAAATTCACTTTTATTAGGATTCCTAAGATAACAAGAAACTAGGGAGACTATAGGTACTGGAAAGCTAATATTTGGTATGGGTATATAGATTA
>LUGF01038349.1:581318-601598 GCA_001625245.1 Calycopis cecrops
CATAATGGGTTGTTTAATGGTATAAAAAAATATATAAAAATATAATAAAACTAGCTGCGCCCCGCGGCTTCGCCCGCGTAAATTTCGATATCGTGGAAAATCATTCCATGGCATCCCTCAGGAACATTTTTTCGGGATAAAAGCTATCCTATGTTACTTCTAATACCTCCAAGAACATGTGTACAAAATTTCATGATGATCGGTTGAGCAGTTTTCGCGTGAAAGGGTAACAAACAAACTTACATTCGCATTTATAATATTAGTATGATTCACTTTTACTAGGATTCCGAAGATAACAAGAAACTAGGGAGACTATAGATACTGGAAAGCTAATATTTGGTATGGGTATATAGATTAATCGTTGCAAAAAAGTGGTAGAAAAAAATTTCATATCAATTTTATTGAAAATTTGTTGAAGATTGTTAAGCATATTTTTAGTATTAGTTTTATACCTACTACTACTAATAATTAACTTTGCTTGAGAACACACTAAATATATCAGATGCTGGTAGCGACATTTCAAAGACCTAATCGCCGTTATTGTCGTCTACTCTTAATAGCTTATGCCCTCCTTCATAACTTACCTCAAATTGAGCCATGAAGAGCTCAACCATGAATCTCACTTTCTGTACAAAACATGATCACCTAACTGTCCCCGGTCGTGCCGCCTGATTTGACAGCAATGTCTATGTAATAATAATTATTTTAAAAAACATTTCTCACATAGACATTTTAGCCTAAAATAAACCATACAATGGTTATAGAACAAGTGCCTAAGCTAGGCTTTAGGGGCTTGTGTTTCGGGTCACCAAGTCTCCAGAGTTTCCTACGTACATTTATGACAATTGTGTATTTTAGCTATTAAATACTATACCAACGTACATTTCTAATATTCTGTTTGCTTAAATTATCTTATATAATTTGATACATTATTTTAATAATAATCATATTGTATGTTAGGTATAATTTCTAGGATGAATCCAGTAATTAAATTTCAGATTATGAAATATTATTCCCAGAGTAAATATTGATATTACAAAAGTGTTTCAATAGGCATGCTATATTAATGTATTACAGAGGTTTAAATAAAAAATAAAAGTAAACGTACAGAAAAATATGTGAATCGCGTCTGATTAAATATGCCGTAAAAAATGTGTAACATATTTATTTGTAGGAGTTTATTTGTAGTTTTTCTATGCATTAATGTAAATATATAATTAAAGGAATTCAATTAAATTGTTACGATAGTTTTAAGGGATTACAATTTACAATCAAAAAGGAACCTTTAACCCTTTGAGACATAGCTCACTCCCTCGGGCGCTTTTCGTATAGTTATCAGACTTCACAAATTACTTTGGCTGATTCAATTTCAGGTTAATTCGCTTTAACTATATATATAAATTAGGCGTTTAAGTCATTCTCTTTTTGAAGTAAAACTTCTTTACGCGCGCTTGACTTGGGGAGTAAGTTGATGAATGCGTGACGAGAGCGTTACGAATAGTGTGATCGGGTCATTCAAACGAAAGTTGAGAGGGAGATTCTTACATTATTATAGGAGCAAGAAAGACCTGTACGCGCGCACATTTTCTTTCTCTCTCCCTCTTACAGTCAGTTATGTTTCGTATTAGAAGTTATACTTCATTGGTGTGGTCTAAAGCACACACACTGATTTTTATTCTCATAATTTATACGTTGAAAACTAAATAAACTTTCTTACTTTCATTTATACTTAATGCATACAAAATAACTGTAATATCTGCCAGACGATACAACTTATTGACATATGAACTATGTATTATATAAACAATAAAAATATCCTATATATTTTTAGCACAACAACTTCTAAAACGTGACAAAACAAAAAAGTTTGAATCTTAATCAAAATAATTATTCCCGCTGTATATTTTGTTTAAAAGCTTAAAATGTAACAATGTCGGCTTAACTCAAAAATCTTTACAAGTGAAATTTTCTTTATGACTTCCGAGTCAAATATTTTAACCGAGATAATTTTATCGCACCGCCTACATTTGCGAAAATCTCATTAAAGTTCTTCATTATTTCAGCACAGCGAAGCTCTTTCAATAACCCCAAACTTGTTTGGATATTTAAACGTTCTGAATAATTCATTCAAAAGTTTTGTGTAACTGTTTATGGTAGCTCGACTAATCGAAAACATTCATTTATCACTAGAATTGTAACTCCAATTGAAAACGAAATCTTGAATGTTTAAGAAGTTATAAATTATTAAACGTAGCATCACAATCATTACATATATTACACTTTATAGATTTGCTCATATATTTTGTCTAGCTTCCGCCTTCAGCTTCGCCCGCGTGGATTTCGGAGTTCAAAAATGGAGTATTTATACATATAAATCTTCCTTTTGAATCATTCTATTTAAAAAAACTCCATAATTGTATGTTGCGTGACTTTAAAGATCTAAGCATACAGACACACAGACGGCGGAAAGCTATTTCGTTTTATATTACGTAGTGATGAAGTTTATCTACTTATGCTTAGTTACCACTTGTATTTGCTTCTTGGCATTAAATAAGTATTAGGTAAGAAAATCAAACGACAAATTACCGATTAAAGAACTACAAATGTTTATTATTTATGACTGATTTACCATTATAAAATTAAGAAATCTTATCACAATAAAATTAAAATATATCCTTCATGTACTACCTTTACTACTATTACTACTACTATACTAGTACCGTTTTTTTTACGAGGTACGGAACCTTAAAAAGTAAGGTATTTCCTGTTTATATTTTTATAGAGATATTCATCTAACTTAATAAACTTGAAAGTACGCAATGTACGCACAAAGTCGTGGCCAGGTTATTGTATATCCACAATCCAATATTCTGAAAAAGGCTGTCGCAACTGTGGGGGGGAGGGGGGAGTGTTTTATGAGCCAACACGCATAACGTGTGAGCGCTTGTGGCATGTGGACAGAACTGCGACGGATGATTTAGGGGTTTCATTTCACTACACTTTATTTTGCACTCAGATTCGTCACGGCCCACCATCCTATTATATTCGTGGTTATAACGACCCAGAATTGTAATATGGAATAGATGCCCTCTGAAGATAGTGCTGTTTTACAACCGAAGGCAGTAAACAGTAAGAGGTAGTACCACGCTGCATGCACGGCTTGCACGCAGCCGTATTGGGTAAGCTCTCGCTTGCATGATGCCGGCGTAAAGTGAAAGCTGTTTCGTACAGTGTATAAGTAGCCGGTGGCCCATGGAGGGAGATGGAGGGAGGAGGTGAGGGGAGAGTGTTTGATGATCCAACACGCATAACGTGTGAGCGCTTGTGGCATGTGGATAAAACTGCGACGGATGATTCAAAAGTTTCTTTTCACTACAATTTATTTTGCATTCAGTTTCGTCACTGCCCACATTCGTGATGGACCCAGAGTTATAATAAAGAATAGATGCCCTCTGAAGATAGAGTTGTTTTACAATCGAAAGAAGTGTCTTACGATGACGGCGTGAAGTGACAGATGTGCTGTCGCGTTTTGTGCGGTGTGTAAATAGCCGGTAGCCCTTGGGAAGGGAGGGGCAAGGCATCTGCGGATATACAAATGTCTTTAGGCTTCCTTAGTCATGAAATTGGCTCCGACTGCTCGAATACCTTCTTGTGCTATAAAAAAGTGAACAAATATTCGGATTGTAGACGTGTAGAAGTGAACGTGTTTGAGCTCTGATGGCTTCAACTAAAAATAACAGCGTTGCTGAGCGCGAGCCCGGCTGGGCCAGAAGATTGGATTGGAATTCATTTGAACAGGCCATTTTTTATAGCATAGAGGAGTAAAAGCATTCTGAGCTATTTTCTGAATACTGGCACCCATTAATATCCGCATAGCTATTAAGAAGCGTTGCCCCTCCTTACCTCATCCCTCCCAGTATCCCCCTAACTAATACTCACGGGCAATATGCATATAAGTTGCTTTGCTTTCGTGTTTGGTGTCCTGACCCGATTATTTTCTAAATTGGATGAATAAATAAACACAGAATATACTAAAAAAACGTAACGTAAATGTTACGCTCATTTTCTCAACACAGCTATTTTGCGAATTGTCAGTTAAGATTATCTATGCGTATTTGGCGCACATATGCCAATTACACATTATAAGTAAATGTGCTCAGTGGATTTCGCGGAATCGTACCTTCTTGTATATTATAATTAAGCTTTTTAAGTTCTTCATCTTAGATGAAAATAAATGCCCCACTCATCGCGTAGATTCAAATAAATGCTATATTATTATTATTTTAACATTGAAGCACGACCAGTATTGACTAGCTATTAGTACATGAGATAAAAAAAAACAATTTCTTGCCAACACATACGTTTTTACATTTGCAAAAAATAGTGTTTAGTAGTTTTATAGATGGGTTTGGGCGCATTTGAATTGGTTCTAATGAATTATGAACCAAGTGGACCGGCACTCAAGACTAGTACTGAATGTATTAGGCAATTTAAGATAGAGCAGGTTCGGCCGGAGCCACAATAATAATTGAATAGCAGATCGATGTTCTTCAAGATTACACTGCCGTGTAAAATGAAAGACGGTTTCTTTTTACGTTGAGTAAAAATAATTCGATTCTCAACATTTATCATATTTATAATATTTTATATCAGAAAGTTATGCTAAGGGAAAGAATATTATTTTTTATTGTATTACAGCTTTGGTGGTGTCTACTGTAAACGTAGCTTACTTATAGATGTTACGAAGAATACAACTTTTTTAAATCGTAATGATGTTTTAAGTTTACGCAAATATTACTCATTACAACAAAACAATTTTGATGATTTTTTAAATTTATATCTCTTAAATTGTGATTCTTTAGAAAAAGTATCAAAACATGTTTTGAAACAGATCTGCAATTTTTGTTCGAGCTTTTATGATAAAGATTAATTTTGCTGAAAATCACAAAAGAAACAGTTGTTATGACGTTTGTTGTACGTTATGTTTTTCCTTGGATCGAACGGATGAAGACTCATTTATTAAGTCGCTTTAAACAACCCTATCATTTTTTCAGGTTCATTTTAGTGCGAATTTTTGTAACATTAATTTCTATTTTTTATCTAATTTGACCAAGTAGGTACTATAGATACAAAGTCAAACTCGTTGTAGCCCATAGAATTACTGTTGTGTTTCGAAGACCTAAGTGATATTGTCATTATGATAAAAGGTAATTCATATAACGTAATACCATATCAAGATAACTAATACCTACTCTTTATCTAAGATGAAAACATGATAAAAATCATAGTCAGTTATTGTAACACCACAGGTGACATTGATTGATTTTGAGTATAGATGTATTTTCATACATAAACTAAAAGTGTGTATACAAATTATTTTTATTACAAACTGATTGCAGCGACCGCGGGCGTCGGGTGTAATCCTTTTTAGGAAGGTAACTAGGTAAACTTTGGGATTCGTGTAAACATTGTTTTTGTATACAACAGACACTTTTCTAAAACCTAGGCTTTTAAAGACCCTGCGCGACGGGTCGAGGGTTAAAAATACCTTAAGATATATAGAGGCACACAGGTGGGCTTATCTCTGTAAGAGCTCTCTTCCAGCCAACAAACACAATTTTAAGCATATTTAGTGCAAAATCTGGGATAACATAATATTACCTACATCAGTCAAAAATAAATGGTTCTATGAGAAATATATTACACTAAACTCGCGGAGCTTAGATAGACTAGAAATTCAAAAGGCATCTATAAAAATTTAAAATTAAATCATAAAATTACCTGGCAAAAACCACTGTAATTAGTAAGGAAATTAAAAAAAAAACATAATCGCACAACGTGCTATCGAGTCACAATCGTAATGCAGGTTACAGTATAATTGCACGGCTCAGCTATTACACCTCCTAGTTCATTAGCATTCAATAAACAACCTCCTAATGGTCATTTCGCTTTCACCGTAGGATTTATCAAAGGGACAAGGTTTTAATTAAAAGCTAGATATCGGTGTAATCTTCCAAGGAAATGAATGATGGCAGAAGTTTGAACGTGATGATGATAATAAAGAAAACTCTATACCTATATTAATACAAAAAGTACGAATATTTTATACTAGCGAACGCCCGCAACTTCGTTTACGTAAATCCGTTTTTTTACCGCAGTCGGTTAAAAAGTAGCCTTCCTCGCTAAATAGACTAACTAATAGGTACCAAAAGAATTTTTCAAATCGGACCAGTAGATCTTTTTTTTGTACTAAATAGGCTTGCGTTTGGCCACTATCTCACCTGGTGGAAATTGTAGACTTTGCCGACGATTGAGTACGCTTGCCTAGAAGATACCCATACCCATTCACCCTCGATTTAAGGACTCCCATGTTGTAGGAATCAAGTTCAAGAGATTAGCGCGTTCAAACAAACCATAGACTAAATATACTTTTTATTAAGTCTATGAAACAAACAAACAAAAAAACAAACCCATGCATAATATTATTAGCATAGAAGTATAGATTAAAATTGCTATACTAATTGTAATGTCTATTTTTTTATTAAAAAATAAATACACAAACTTAGCAGTCACATCAAATTAAATTTTTATGTAAGAACAAAGTAACAGTTGACAAAGTTTCAGACTCATTAGTTGTCACTTGCACTAATATTTTTATATTTACGCAAATAACCGTAATACATATTATGTATTAATAGCACATGATTCTAATGCACTAAGATAAATTTTAGATTAAAAAATGTAAAGTTTTGAGATCCAAGTTTATTGAAAAGAGCATAAAATTTACGTAAAGACAATCGAGTCACGTGTAACAAACAAACTCTACGGCTTTTCAAGAGGGGATCGAAATATATAATAGGATTCACATACTTAGCTAAATAGAAAGTCACTGATATGAAAACCCGTTTCCATTTAATCGCATCACATGGTGTTTTTCGCCAACTCAGACTCCATTTCGTAAACGACTTGACAAAAGATAACGCCTTGCTCGTTTATCAAACCAATTTACTTGACTCCCTTCATAATGCGGTGCGTGTTTTTACTATAAATTGGCCGTTTGTTAATTATAATAGACAATGACTTGTATGTTGCCGCCATATTTGTAATAAGTTCTAATTTCAATTTGAACTCGATCTCTCGAAACTCGAAAATTTAAATTAGGAATGTTTTATAAATTTAGAATTTATAATAAGCATGTTTTAATTAAATCACATTTTGGCACTTCTAAAATTTGATACCAGATCAGACAAGAATTTAGGAGATTTTTAAATAATAAATTCTTATTTTAATGAGCGACTGTCTTTTTACAAATATATTAACTTCCACTTTGTTAATCTTATTTTCATCATAAAGTATATTATTTACGTCATAGGTAAGTATTGCCGGGTCGTATATGCTGATGGATTCCTCCCACATTTAGATAAATGAACCCGAGCATCGTACTTACGTACTTACTTATTCACAATCGCGAACAAACCGTTTGGTCTGACCTTGTATTACTGAGAACTAGAGACCTGGTGTCAGGATTTAATTTATATAAGGCTATTCTTGTCACTTGAACGAAGCACTTATTACAATACACAATATAAATACAGGCGGCCAAAAAGGATATAGGTACGCAATTTAAGTTTTTATGACGTAAGTGTGGATAAAAGTAAAATATCTTGTTCAATATATGCTTGATTGTGCACCACACACACATTGCACTACGGTAGCACAGCGCGTACTTACACTTATTATTAAAACAATAATTCGATCTAAGTAACACTGTACTTACTTTATATATATTTGATAAACCATATGTAATTGTACGGCTTTTTCTTTTAGCTAAGCATATTCAAACGCCAAAAACCTATTTAGGTAATTGCGTTTACGCGCTTTCAGAATTCAATTAGTTTAGGAATGATATGCCATTGATAATAAATAGCGACTAAATTTAGCTTTAAACGAGTTCTAGTTCTAGGAAAATTGATTCCAGAGAATGATAACATTGAACTGATACTTGTATTATTGTATTATTTTGTATTGTATTATTATATATATTTTATATTGTATTATTGTACTCTTCTTGTACCGGGTATGACTCATTCGAAACTCCGAGCAAAAGTATATGTTTTGGCTAGTATCTTTAATAAGTAAATATCATGTTAAAACCCGGAAAGTAACGACAATAAGCATTAAACTGCCCTCAAAGAGGCAAAACTTAAGTCCAATAGATCTTTCTAGTCTTAAAAGTAGAGTTATTAGTTCAAGTAGGAGCTGGTAGTAGTATGCAGTGATGCAGCCAAATTGGGCTGGCAGAACCCAGAAGGCACTCGCTCACATGACTTCGTCTGAAAAGTGGTGGCTACGCGTTTTGGTCTTTGTAAGTGAAATATGTTGAAGGTGGGTAACGCACTGCATATGCGGATGTTAATGTGTGTCGCACAATAAAAATAAATAATGTCATTCTAGCCGATATCGACTACGGGGCCGTCTAATATAGACTATCCATCTGCGCAGGACTTATTATAGTGCACAAGTGTGCGCGCAGAAGTGCACTCTGTTCCCTCATTCTCTTATTCCGATGGGACGGCAGTCCGACCGGAGAGAAATCGGGCACAGGACCGACGGCCTAACGTGCTCTCCGAGGCACGTGGGTGTAACACCGCCATCTCCCTGACTCCGGACTGTTATTAGAAATTAAAAAATCCCAATAACACTATTTGTTCTGACCCGGAATTAGGATCCGGGACCTCACGTCTGTGGTTGAATATGCTTACCACTAGACCACGAGGGGGTCGCATATGCAGTGCTATAATCGTTAGGTCTCCTCATGTACAAGAAAAAAAATAATACAAGAAACGCTTTAACCAAAACAGAACCAAAATAGAAACGAATTGTTATATGAACGACACTCTCGCTTCAATAATCATTTTGTTAACTCTTTTGCGTTTTAACTAAACGTCTAATAGGTAATTTGCAGTTTCGACTTGAAAAGTAACATGAATAGTGAGCTATTTATTCATAATTTGGTCAAAATTAACTAGTTTTTTTTTTTTTTTTTTTTTATGCTATAGGGGGGCAAACGAGCAGTTGTAGCCATTTTGATGACTACCGACGCCCATAGACATCTGCATAAAGACTATACAGATGCGCTGCCCCCCTTTCTCCTCCCACCTCCATGGGCCACCGGCTACTTACACACCGCACGAAACGCGACAGCACAGCTGTCACTTCACGCCGGTCTCGTGTAAGCGACAGGTACCTCCCCGGTCGTGCCGGGGTCTACTACTAGTTACTGGTTTATTGAAAAAAAATGAATAGTTTGCCAACAGAATATTTTTCTTTATTTTTTAAACTGGGTACAGCTTTTTCGAGCACCCAATATACTTTTGTATAAGTGGGCAAAGTCAAAGTCCTGGCCAAATTTGCTGGGAGCCGCTGGATGCCGACAGCTCATGACCGTGATTTGCGTCGCTCTGAGGGAGACCTATGTCCTGGCTGTTAATGATGGAGGCTTTTGGTGACTAGTAACGCACACTGATATCCGCACAACTATAATGCAGACGTTTCCCTTCTTCACTGTATCCTCTCAATGGGAATCAAAATGAAACCCTTCTACATAACCATAACACCAACATTACACATCAAAGCTCACGACCTTGACTCCACTCAAACCTTTTGTTACAAATCGATTAAACTTGAAAAGGTTCTAATCGCATAAGAATTGCTTCACTTTATAAAGAAGCTCAAAAGTTTGTTTTTGTCAAAATATTTTTACTATTGTTTTCGTCTTTCCCGACTTACGAATCTTTGTTAATTTATCTTAAGGATAACAATTGACGGAAATAAGTTACAAGTACAGACTATTAAATAGGACTTAATACGTTCAATTATTATATAATATATATATATAACATCATGGAATTAATACGCATTTCCACTAGCTACGCCCCGTAGTTTCATCCGCGAAAGTATTATCGATCGCTTGGAAATATAGGAATGAAAAATACTAGACGACCTGGATCTTTGTGTTTATAGTATAAGAGGATAAACGAGCAGTTGGAGTCATTTTTATGACTATCGACGCCCATAGATATCCACATAGAAGCCATACAGATGCGCTGCCCTCCTTTCTCCTCCCACCTCCTCGTGCTACCAGCTACCCACGCACAGCACAAAGCGACAGCACAGCTGTCATCTTACGCCAGTTTCTTGTAAGCGAGAGGTACGTCCCCCTTGTCTTTCGACCACATGCATGCACGCAACGAGGCACTACCTCTTCCAAAAAATATTCTACCATCAAGCGGGCACGATCAGCGGTGCGCAATGCGAAAAAAGTCCATAATATTGACGTATTCATGTAAATAAGGGCGGCTCACAAAACCAGCCGGTAACTCGGCACATTCGTAGCGTACACAAGAAACGCCAAATGTGGCCTTTTCGTGCAAGAAAGCACTTATCGCCAGCAACACGAACTGGCCATGTGGAACTAAGAATACTGAACCTAATTATACGTTAACAGAATACTGCCGCAATACGATCTCAGCGTTACACGAAAATATAACAAACTACTGGTATACTGTAATTTTTTATTATCATTTAGTTAGAGTGCAGAAGGAATATTTCTGATGATAATGGAAATCGTGTACTTATGTGTGCCAACTTGATGTGGGGAGGATGAAGAAGGCTGTTCATTCAAGCTCGTGGCGACACATATTATATTATTATTACTATCATTGGCGTAAAGTTACATCAGATAATGATGAATCGAGTAAAGACAGGCAACTGTACTTTACATATCCCCTTATTTTATGACAGTCTACGAGCGTAAAAAACACAGGCAAAACGGCAAACCCCGTTTGCAGTAACACTTCGCTAATTGTTAAGTGCTTTAACTTTTTTTTCCACACTGCATGCTTGTATGCAACCAAATTGGGCTGGTACGAACGGGTAGGTATAGGTAACTCGCTTACACGATACCGGCGTAAAGTGAAAGCTGTGCTGCGTTCGTGCGGTATGTAAGCAGCCGATAGCCCACGGAGGTGGGAGGAGATAGGAGGGCTGCGTATCTGTGTATCTTCTATACGGATGTCTATGGGCGTCTCTAGTCATGAAAATGGCTGCGACTGCTCGTTTGTCCCCTATTCCATATAATATATAAAAAAATAAACTTTGTACATAAAATAAAATATGTCTAACAATTGCATAGGATTGTTATCAAGTTATTGTGTTGGTTTCAAATATATAAGAATAATTATTGTATATGAAAACAAAATATAATATAATATAATAGTACATCTTTCTTTTCGTATTAGTTAATGTAAATTATGAATAAAACAATTTTGTGATAGAGAGATTTGGTGCTCTATGTATTTTGTTTTGAAAACGTGCTAAGTAAAATACACAATATGCTGGAGATGGACATGTGTCATAGTATGTAATTTATAATAAACATCTTACAATGCCAAAGCACGAAACTAGATAAACGTGATTTATTTCTTTGTCTGATATTTATATTTTTCTCATTATAATGTTGATTAAAAGAACCGCAATAAGGAACGAGCTTCCAGATTGCAATGCTAACTAGTAGCTGAAATGTGAACCTAGTGCTAGTAAATTTTCAAAATCTATGGTCATGACAAGAAATAGGTACTTCGTGATACGTACGACACGTAGACAGAGTTGTATTCTCTGTCTACGGTACGACATGACATAATATGTCAACAACTCATTGTCATTGTGTTTTGTTAGTACTTAATTCCAGAAATGATCACAAGGCGCATTACTTTCGGCGAAAGTGCTGCCTCTATGTTTCGTGCACAATTACTATTTTCTAGCTGCATACTTTTGAATCTCTACGTTACGGTTGATTTTTTCAAGTATCCATCACCAAGGAGAATATTTAAGGGGGTTTATATAGAAGATGTATGAAACAAAAATATCGTTATCAAGCTATTTACGCTTGTACATCGCCAACATAATCTGTATTCCTTAAATCATCGCGCGCTTTATCAGCGCCATAAATAACGGGCCCGCGTATTATCAGCCAACATAATCGGTGATGCGCCGCCATTTCCTCGCAGGCTAATACACGCCTCTTAAAAATATTTGTTCTGTTACCACCCTGTGAATTAATTAAACAGTGTTGAAAGCGAGGCTTTAAATATGGTTTATATTGTTGGTTTGCTTAATTCTTGGCTACAGATAGTGTCTCTTGAAATTATTAAAGAGAGGCCGGCAATACTCATTTGCACCCTTAAAAATAAACATAGATTAACTTTACTCCAAGTATTAAATTTGTATTAAAGTGACATCTGTCAAATTTCATATTAATAAACACAAACAGTATGAAATTTGACAGATGCCAGTTTAATACAAATTTAATACTTGGAGTAAAGTTAATCTATGTTTATTAATAAGGAGGTTGATGTTTTGACCCCCAAAACCTCATTATTTAATTATTTATTATATAAATCCATGTCTTATTAATAAATATGTAGTATCCGACAGATACCTTTTTTTTTTTTGGTGACGCAGGGGAATGCCTTTACGCACGATAACGGGGAGCTGGGGTGACTCCCGGGCCTGTGTCGGGCTCGGCGCTGTAGCGTGCGCTCCTACCGACTAAACCCCTGCCTTCAGCCGCATATTTGGAGGGCCCCGGATCTACAAGCAACAGGGCCCAAATCCGACAGATACCTGAGTAGCCTGTGACTGACACTAAATAACCAGAACGTTACGTCGAGAGTACCACGACGCCTTACTAGTCCGGTACGACTGGGAAGGTAACTCTCACTGAGCTGATGTCGCCGTAAAGTGACAGCTATACAGTTGCGTTTAGTGCAGTTTGTAAGTTTCCGGTGGTCTGTGTTAGGAGGTACGAAGAGCGACACATCTACTTATCTGAGGTTTATTCGTTTTTCGCCCTATGCTATACAAAAACTGTTACTAACTAAACTTATTATATAGGCTGCGTAACTTTTTGATCACTTTCTCCAAAGATATTTCGACGACCCTAACGTTATTGCAACACTATAGTACGCGCGTTATCAACTGAGTCGTCGCGTCATAAATCATTTCTCTATATATATCTCGCTTGCACTTATGGGTCTTATGGAGCCGTCTAGTAAAGGGAGTAACAATATAACAATACTATCTCTTTTGACTTTTATAACCCGACGACTCAGATGATAACGCGCGTACTATAGCAATTGTTTAGCCCATTAGTTTAGTCATTTGATACGATGAAAATGTCTCGAGCGCTAGTTGTCCGCTACATTACACTTTGTACATGTTACTAATCCTTATCATTTCATATATCTTTCGATTACAATTTGGCTTTGGTACGTTTTATAATGCAATTATTAGGTCTAATAATTAAAATAAAAAATGTAACAATAGGATCTGTTATTGTTTAGGCATTGCTGCGATCAAATTTGAGAATTTGTTAAAGTTTGGTCCATGGAGGTGGGAGGAGAATGAAGGGCTGCGCATCTGTATATAGCCTCTATGCGGATGTCTATGGGCGTCAGTAGTTATGAAAATGACTTCGACTAGTCGTTTGCATCCATATATCATTAAAAAAGATACTTAAGTAATATTGCCCCCTTTGAAGCTCGCATGTGCATGAATATAATTGCATACCTTTAATACAATCCTATCGAATGTAGTTTCCAAACCAGTTGCAATGTCCTGTTATGTTAAAATCCTATGCCTATGTTTATAATATACGGATTCTATACGAAGCAATGAACTATAATTTAGATTTTAGATTGTTAATAACACCATTATATTATTAATTATACATAATAATAATTTGTAATTAATTTGTTTAGTATAATCAATTGAATTATGGTATTTAACTCTAGTTATAGATCCGAGTTATGTGTTAAATATTTTGAAATCAATTTATAAATTCTGGGTATATATGCATACTAGACATATATCGTTAACCTTAAAATAAAATATTTGTCTTTTATTTATTTATAATGCCTTACCTTACTAGCTACCGCCCGTAGCTTCGCCCTCGTGGATTTCGGACTTCAAAAATTGAGTTACATAGAAACCTTCTTGGATCTCTCTATCTATTAAAAAACTCCATCAAAATCTTTAGTGTAATTTTCAAGATCTAAGCGTATAGAGACACAGCGGCGGAAATCGACATTGTTTTATACCATGTAGTGATAACTTACCTTTTATTAACTTATTTGGTAAAAGTTATTTAACCGTAAGCATTTAGTATAACATAAATAACATTCTAAAAAGCAATTCTAAACAGCAGCAAAAAGTGAGCGTGTTTCTGAATTTCGCAAGACAGCTTCCTGTTGCCAAAGATAACTAGGATAATGCCCTTTTCTGTACTCATTTGTAACCTCCCTTTAACGATACCTTTTTTCTAAGCCCTTCACTTTTTCTACGTCATTTATATTTCTTACTTAATTGATACTGGAATATCCGTTTTAATGTGATGTATAGCTTGTTTTATTTAAATTGCCCATATTAAAACAGTTGTTTTTTAAATTGTATAAAAGCAGTGGGAGCCATTTTCATAATTATCATATACAGGGCTACTTTTTGGTCACCGGCCAAATTTTCAGGTATGGTTTAGAGTCAATAACACGTTCGATTTATGAAATAAAAAAAATAGATTCAATTACTTTATCCCATATTATAAACATATTTCTTGGTCACCGCGTGACGTGACTCGCGAGTAGCGATCGGTCGGCGTGACTGACCTTGAGTTCTAAACACTTCGTGTGCGAATAACGATCGATGTATTTTTAAGGATCATTTAAAATCGATTTTTATTTTTCAAAATATTACAATTAGACGATAAAATATAAAACACATCCTTGGAATGATGTTTACTTCCTCATTTTAAAATTTTTCTGGTGACCAAAATGTAACCCTGTATACTATAGAGGTGATAAATGCGTTGTCCTCCATGGTTATCGGCTAGTTACACACCGCACGAAGTGAGGACCTAAACTACTACAAATCCAAAGACTGGCATTAATATTTTTATGTAAAGCTCACCGCCCCGTCAGCAAGGAGGCCTTACCAGTCCTTGCCGGAGTTTTACCAGTTGATCTTGAAATTCGACGTCAGGCAGCAATGTACTACAACTCGAAAAACCACTCTCATACAAATTTCTTAAGATCTCAAAACAGGCAAAAGATCACCAAACTATTTAACCCAATAGATATTCCATCCATGATAACCATCTAAAACTTAAATAATAATGAATGGTAAGATCGTTGGTCTAATATAACCAAAGGACGTCACTTTTTCCATGCGTGTGGGAACGATTATCTAAACCCTGGTTTGAAGTTGATCATTACGTTTCTCAGTTTCTAACTGGTCACGGCAATTTTAAAAGCAAACTCTTTAGTTTTAAACTGGTACCGTCACCCCTCTGTGATTGCTCAATAGAAGGCGACGAACATGAACAAACAGCACATCACATCCTGTGGGAGTGTAGTTGTCAAAGCAAGAGAAATGTACTGCTTGATAACATTCGTAGTGTTACTGGTGTAGTATATTATAGCGAACTCGTGGTCAACGAGTCGTAGTAAGAGGTAGTGCCACACTGCATGCTTGCATGCAGTCGAATTGGGTCGGCACGACCGGGGAGGTACCTCTCGCTTACACGAGACCGGCGTAAAGTGACAGCTGTGCTGTCGCGTTTCGTGCGGTATGTAAGTAGCCGGTGGCCCATGGAGGTGGGAGGAGAAAGGAAGGCAGCGCATCCTTATAGCCTTATGCGGATGTTTGTGGGCGTAGGTATTCATGAAAATGGCTCCGACTGCTCGTTTGCCCTCCTATACCAAAAAAAAAAAAAAAAAACAACTTAGGAAACATTCGTGCGCTCAAACGTTGCATTTTGTCATTAATATCACTGGCTGCAAATAAACATAACTCAGTCATAGTAATACCCCTGATAATAACAAAGTAACATAAGGCGTAATTCATATCAACTCATTTATTTACATGATTACATCTCCGTGGTGCATAGCAGCCGGGCTTCACCTGGCTACCCTCTCTCCTTCTTGGCTTATTTAAATCATTGCAATCTTGTACTGTCTCCCGTTTCGAATAGGGAGGGAAATTGGAATTACTTTCTACTCCTGATTTCTTCTGAAATAATTCGTTGCGGGAGCGGAAAAAATTTAGCTTTTTCTCAGGCTCTCTGCGATCATATCAAAGCCTCAAAGCCTCAGCGTGGTTGCCGCTGTCCTTCCTAGCGAAACAGGAGTTGCAGTGAGTGTGAGCGGTGGGAGTGAGTGGTGCGCCAAAGCCCGATAAAAAACACCGCACGAAACGCGACAGCACACCTATCATTTTACGCCGGTATCGTGTAAGCGAGAAGTACCTCCCCGATCGTGCCAGCCTAATTCAGCTGCATGCATGCAACGTAGCACTTCTTCTTACTAATAGTTGTTGAAATAACAAAGTTAAAAAAATCAAGCTGTTAGAGACAGTGGTCCTTATGATGGTCATAAGTCATTACACATCATGACAATTTTTGCGTTTGGTACTGACATTATATATTAGGGTATTACAAGATTTTAATGAAATTTAATTTTTTTAAGACAACTGTAACAGCTTTTTGTTTAACATGTCCGACGTTTCAAATGCTTTACAGCAACCATGATCACGGGTGGACTGACTATGGTTGATGTGGCTGTTTGGCTGTTGCTACTACTAATCATACCTCAGGGGCCACGTAATACCAGGACTGTGGTACAACCTACAGTCATCCAACTGAGTGGTCTCCTTTTTAGGCACTTAGTGTAATACACTGTTATGCATTGTCCCTTACATGTATCTTTTATTTATTTTATTAGTCTTATTCAGTGTGGTATGTACCTTAGAATTAAGTCGTAGGCTAAGTTAACACATTTATTTTTATTTTTTTCTCTTTCTTTTTAAATGGCTTAACGTATAACAGTGTAATATGTGTATGTACCTAAATAAAGATTTTTCTATTTCTATTTCTATGTAAAGCTTCTGAAACGTCGGGCTCATTAAATAATTAAATTAACCGCGATGAAATCCTTTAAAGTTGTTTTGTTATAGCAAAATTTTAAAGTAGAAATGACTGCACCACAAATCCACAAATTTTCAAGCCTTGTTTTATAACTACAGAAGAGATACACATCATCTTGTGTTGTGTTATTGGTCTGATGGGAAGAAAGAAGACGAGTCATCTGTTCTCACCGGAAATTCTTTGTTCATCAATTTAGAAAGATCTGACAAGCTGCACGATGATCATGATTACTTTTCTGAACGTTTAATCAAGCGAAATAAAATAGCACAGAAATTCACTTAAACGAAATAAGCATACAGAATAAAAATTTTAACGCGACATCAAACATGCTGCGAACATTTTATTCCTCCTTTACGTATGCAATATAAAAGAGCGCTCAGAATTTTTTTATTGCCACCGAATGATGCACGTACCGACACACGTACATTGGCAATAAAACCAAATGACTCAATCATAAAAGGGGTTGAATATATTGATTCACATTGACAATGACTATGTTCAAAACAGTCGCTTACATTCGAGCCATTTACATAAGACGGTATTATCACTCGAACGGGGGACGTTTACAGGCGTCTTTGAAAATTATAAATATTTCATAGATCTTTGTGCATATATTAAGATCTGTGGACCCTTTAAAGGATTAACGTATTGCAACCAGTTGAGGGTTCAAAGGGTCCGAGGTCTTGTGCAATTAGACAACCACTTTAAATATTACATGACCGACTTCAAACGAAATTGGTAACCATTGGTTTTGTATTTTTGGGAAGACCATATTAGCCAAGTATTATGTTATCTATTGATTATTATTGTAAAAGGGTTTAAGTCCTTTGTAGAATGTTCTTCGCATTATTTCCACTCGTTCTGGTAACTTTCTATTGTAATAATGTTATAGACAAGACAAGTAAGTAAAATTTGTGTATTTTGTGAATTTGGATGATGATAATATGTATTTGATTGCTAGGAGATTAGAGACAAGTTGAACAAGTTACACGCTAATTTTCATGACAGATATTAAGCGGGCTTTTATGCATCAAAGTCTTTTACTACACTGAAACTGAAGTTTTCATTATATGTTCATTTAGTTTGTTTGTTTTGGAAAACAGAGAAAACTATCATACCTACCGACAATAAACTGAGAAAAAGTATTTACTATGTTCTCGTCAACCACGACTATTTTTAGAGTAGTGTACCTCTACAGAAAAAAAAACCTCTAATAGGATTTCATTGTTTTCCGGAAAGGAAATGTTGTTTACTTATAGCTACATCTCAGAAAATAACCTATACAAAGTACAATTATAATAATTGTAATACGTGTCACAAAAATGGTGCATTCATTTGCAAATATAACTTTCTAACTTTTATAATTTGTTTATGGTATAGGGGAGCAAACGAGAAATCGGAGCCATTTTCACAACTACCGAAGCCCATAGAAGTGCGCTATACGGATGAGCTGCCCTCCTTTCTCCTCCTACCTCCAAAGGCTACCGGCTACTTACACACCGCACGAAACACGACGACACTACTGTCACTTTACGCCGTACAACGTTACGTATCGTGTAAGCGGCCCAATTCGGCTGCATGCAAGCATGCGGTGTGGCACTACTTACTAATTATCATTATCATGCTTGTCACCGCTTTTTGATAAATATATTAGTTGAGCAATAACTACCCAAGTCACAAACAATATAGTATCACAAAGGTTGACGTTGAATCAAGTAGACGCTGGGACGACGCACCGTATTACTGTCAGTAAAATAATAAATGACAGAAGCCATTAATTGCAGACGCTCTAAGTGTTGGTGTAACGTATCAAATAACCATTGTTAAGGCAATGGGAATTAATAAATACAGTATAGTGTAACAATAATAACATAGTAGCTGGTTCGAATCACGTCTAGGTCATGGACGTTTATTTTAAATGTATGTGTAATATGTATTTACTTAATATAAATCTTAAATATATTTTTAAATTCATAAAATATTAAATAAGTACCTATATTTAATATTTTATGTCAATAAAAAGAAATATTAAATGAGTATATTTAATATTTTATGTCCGTTATCACCACCGCCACCACCACCCACCCGTAACCCAGCTAACGTGATATGTAAAGAACACACGTTTATTATTATTATTTTTATTTTTATTATAGCTACTTATTTGTCGATTAGACTATACGATTCAGACAAAACTAATATCTGGCGATCTAAAATCGACTGGCATTAAATAAAATGATCTTAACAGATATTAAATGTCTTTCATAAATAATAATTAGTTAAATGTTTTGTACTAAATATCATTTGTCTGTAATTTATATTTATTTAATTTATCCATCACAAAATTTAGACAGACCTTTAGGCTATACACAGAGGTATCTTAATCATAATCTTACGTCCAATTACGGATTTACATATTACACCTAAGGCGCAGTACAGTTATATTAAACTTTTGTATGTAATAGTAAAATACCTTCGCAAAGCAACCCTGAAACATTTGTGCTACAATTGACGTAATAAGCTCCCGGCATGAGAATAAACCGGAGCCAAAACTGCCTATCTCACATAAAGTGAAATAGGCAAACGAGCAAACACGGAAACAGGTACAGGGAATTGTAGAGTCTGCGTCGAGTTGGTACGTGTTTGCGAATCCCTCTGCTGTTGCCGTGACAACGTAGGGAAGCATCGACTAATTAACTGTTCAACTAGTGCTGTATGTGAAACATGATGATATAATTTTTACCAAGAAATTGTGCCACGCGGCATGCATGTAACAGAATTAGGCCGGCACGACCTTGGAGGTACCTCTCGCTTACACGAAACCGGCGTAAAGTGACAGTTGTGTTATCGCATTTCGTGCGGTGTGTATGTAGCCGGTAGCCCATGGGTGGTGAAGGAGGAAGGAGGGCAACGTGTTTGAATAACCTATATGCGGATGTCTGTGGGCATCCCTAGTCATAAAAAAGGCGCCCTTTTGCCCCCTTATACTATAAAAAAAAATATTAACATATAAAGCAATGTAAAATGTAATATCGTTATTAGATTGCATGGTAAATACGTCGCAACTATCGGATACACACCTGATACTGAAATGAATAGGCTACATAATTAGACGTTACGCAGTGCGTTCTCTACCTTAATCCGTATCTATCTCCATCGCCATTAGGATAAGGTAAATATGACAACATAACCACTCAGAAACCACGCCGATTTTTACTCCAATATGTCATCAATGATCTTTACGGCAA
>LUGF01038349.1:601620-632794 GCA_001625245.1 Calycopis cecrops
AAGCCACTCAGAAACCACGCCAATTTTACTCCAATATGCCATCAATGATCTTTACAGCAAACTCTTTACAAGAGAATGTGTAAAAGACCAGTAAGTAGTAAGTCTTGTAAGAGGCAGTGCCACACTGCATGCTTGCATGCAGCCGAATTGGACCGGCACGACCGAGGAGGTACCTCTCGCTTACACGAGACCGGCGTGAAGTGACAGCTGTGCTGTCGCGTTTCGTACGGTGTGTAAGTAGCCGGTGGCCCATGGAGGTGGGAGGAGAAAGGGGGGCAGCGCATATGTATATTCTCTATGCAGATGTCAATGGGCGTCGGTAGTCATGAAAATGGCTACAACTGCTCGTTTGCCCCCCTATATCATATAAATAAAAAAAAAAAAGTAAGCAGCAGATTTTCATGACTAAAGTGCATGAAGAGGCAACAAGAAGTTTATGCCCGCAAGGCCAAACTTATCCATTGTATGATCTCACTTTCGTAGTTAATTTTATAAGCTTTTATTTCGATCTATTTAGTAATGAGACAATGAGCTTATCCTGATCTGATTAAGAGCTGGCAATAGATTCACGGTTGAACGCTACATCGATTTCCTACGAACGCTACATCGATTATTACGATGAAGCGTCCTGTCAAGTAATATTCTAGGTTATATGTATCTAAGAATAAGGCCTAATAAAAATTAGACCTTATTCTTAGATAGAAAAAGACGACCATTTACGTGAATTAACTAGACCGTAGGTTATTTTGTAGTTTTTGGAGAGAAATACTATGTAGCATTCGTGTTTCGATAAAGGTGATATCACGAAAGGGTGATAGACATAAGATAGACCGAGCCCTTGTGGCAAAGTAGCTATAAGTAATAGAGTAAATTGACGACTAATCGATATCTCGTTGATTAAGTATTGTTTTAATCAGGACCATAAGCAACGTTTGCGTTGCGATAATGAAGCTATGCAATAGTACCGTGTCTTTCTAAGCTAATGGATGGAACCATCTTTCTCATAACTTACTGACTGCGTCGTGAACTGGTAATAAGCATGTTGTAAATAAGTAAATTGTAATTCCGTATAGTGCCACACAAACAGTGCTCTGTAGATTTTCAATTTCTTATAAATAATAATCAAATAATATAAAGCTGAAAAGTTTGTTTGAATTCGCTAATCTCTGGAACTACTGGTCCGATTTTTCTAGAATTTTTCAAATTCTTTTAGTATTAGTTAGTCCATTTAGCGAGGAAGGCAGTACTTTTTAGCTCACTGCGGTAAAAAATGGATGCACGTAAACGAAGTTGCGGGTGCCCGCTAGTTTCTTATAACAGTCCAGGGACAGGAAGTCCTCGGAAAGCAGCTACAGAATATTATCATGTTGGGTCGCCATTACGTCAAAATTAGAGAATAACGGAAAAGAGATTGTATCAATATCTCTAAATTATGAACTTTAACATGTCCTGGAGATGTCCCAGAGATGATCACCTCAGCGGAAATTCGGATTGATGGTTATTATCCGAAACACCTAAGTAATCAACATATACAAGCATTAACACACATAAAAAAATAGGATTACATAATCGTTACGTATTAGAGCAAAGCGTAAGTCACAGAGCGTTCAGCTTTATTTACATTAGCGTTAATAACCGGCAGAAGCGAAATTCCAACCCTCTATTTTTACGTTAGCAGAACTTTAGGCGGCATTAAAATGAATAGCCCGACATTTTTATTACATAGAGACCGTAATATGTAGTCGTATAAACAGCGTTACCCATTTCGTGGGTCGCGACCCCTTACCGGGCTATCAATTTAAAATACCGGGTCTCAATATTTCTGAATTGTTTTAAAAATCGTTTTTATGTGTTTCTATTGAAAAATTAAAAACTACATGTAATATGTCCGTACCTTTTTTATTATATTTTATAATTTATTAAAATTATTACATGTTATACATACACATAGGAACATTTTTGAGGCATAAAAACTATACTGTGTTAATCCAAATTACCCTCTATGTGTGTGCAAAATTTAATGAAAATCGGTTTTTGCATGAAGAAGTAACAAACAAACAAAACAAATAAACAAACAAACATACAGCCTTTCGCATTTATAATATTAGTGAGATAGGATATTACAAGCCCGACGTTTCCAAATGGTTGGCACGGTTGCGGTAAGCTAAACCACGATAAAATCCGTTAAAACTGTTTTATTGTAATGAGTAATATTCGCGTAAACTTAAGACATCAATATTTATTGTGTAATTTTATTTTTACCGGGCCACGGCAGAAAAACGCTTGGGAAACACTGGTATAAAATCCTATTCATTCGCAAGAACGTTATTTGTACGTACTCTGACACGTAACCCGATGCTAACGCTATTAAAATGGAATAATGAAACACCTGCGGTTTTCGTCTGCACGGGTGCTGAATTGCTAGACTCTACTTTTTCGTTGCGATGCATTGAAACATCTTGACTTGAACAGGTTAGCACAAAGCGACTTGAAATATGTGTGCGGTGCATGTTTAGTTTCATTTGTATGCAGTTTACATCGGACTTGTGTTTACATGTCATTGTTTTTAAGAAAGAAAATTAAAGTAAAAAACGTAGACAGTCATATTAAATTCCAAAATAGTGAAAACTTGGAGCTATGAAATAACAATAACCTATATGTAGGAGAACATCTTGTAGCACTTCGTAGCGCCGCTCCTAGTAGGGCTACAAGTGATGGTAGCTCCACTATAGTATACTACCTAACACATTGATGACTGAACTCAAAAAAATCCCTGTCTATACTAGAAATAAATAAATTTCTGGCACAGTCATCAAACCAGAGCT
This sequence comes from Calycopis cecrops, assembly GCA_001625245.1. Classification (NCBI taxonomy): domain Eukaryota; kingdom Metazoa; phylum Arthropoda; class Insecta; order Lepidoptera; family Lycaenidae; genus Calycopis; species Calycopis cecrops. Next base: position 604,446 of record LUGF01038349.1, read on the forward strand.
GTTACTAACGTTGTGTTGAAATATTATTAATAATAAATAAGTGAAGCGCGCCCACACGCTTGCCTGATTGTCCGTAATCGATCAACCAACATGAGTTACGCATGACAACAATAGGTACTTAAGTAGGTTGTGTTATTTCGAGTATTCCAATACTAATTGATTTGATAGAAATAGCTAGAGGCCTTCAATGGACTACTCTGTCACTTATTTGTCTATACCCATCCATAGTGTGCCATGTATTAGCCCCCCATCCCTCTCTTACAATTGCCCCGAGCTATGAGTCGCACGTAATAAGGTCTATCATATATTAGTATTAGTTGTCATCGTAGATGTAGACATTAAATACATTGATGACTACTCTGTATTTTAGTTTTTTTTTATAGTATAGGGGGGCGAATGAGCCACATGTAGACATCCGCATATAGACTATACATATGCGTTGTCCTCCTTTCTCCTCCCACCTCCAAGGGCCACCGGCTATATACACTCCGCACGCACTACGCCAGTCTCATGTAAGCAAAAGGTACTTCTCCGGTCGAGCCGGCCCAATTTGGCTGCCTGCAAGCATGAAGTGTGGCACTAAAAATATATAAAAATTGTGTTTTAGTGGTAAGCATATTCAGCGGCACTTTGTGAGGAAAGATTTATATATTGTATTTTGTATTATTTACATTATTAATCAGAAATAGATATAGATATCAGAAATAATTATAGATAGAGCCTCAGAGATAGTCTCTCACTATGGAGAGACAGAGAGACCATACACGGCACTCCCCCTCATATTTGTCTATTATATTTTGCCGTTTGCCGTACCATCTAAATATAAAAACGCGAGAAATGAGCGTGTCTTGTCGATGCACACCCTTGTACCCTTTAATGCGCAGTTGGTTATATATAAGTTCATCCAGTACTATACAATAATCGTATCTTCTTTTTATTCGAATTTCAAATATACAAAAAATACATTTCAAACGTATAACTAAAACAGCAATAACGACATATAAAAACAGTCGAAACACGTCTGATAACTACAACAGACTGTGTAATACCCGGTGGGCCTTCCGAAACTCGTAACATAACACTTTATTGTACTAAACAACTCACAACAAACAAATAACTTGTTTGGCAAAAGTCCTTATATAATTAAACAGAATTTAAAGCGCAAGTCGTGATTCAACCCTAACTTTTTCCTCCCCCTTCCCCCACTACAGGAACGCAAGACCAATCCGCGAGCCCCAGTACTTAATAGACTCAAAGCAGCTCAAGGGTTCTTTTTTAAATACTTCTGCTTACTCAAATCACATTCAGTGCTACGAAATTTGAATCCGACTCAAACGGTCCATATTTGCTTTTAAATATAAAATACGCAAAATTGAGTTGTCGGTTACGGCACATTAAAGTTTTTCGAAAATACTTGAAAGAACTTGGGATTTTGGTCAAGTTTTTTACTTTCGAATGCCGAAGTTGGATTTTTATTTCACTTTTTTTTTAATATCAAACATCGCGTCATCGGCGGAGAATTTATTAAACTGACAACAAAACAAAAATGTAAACACGATGTTCTTGTCTGTGTGAGTGCCTACATTAGTATCTGGGCGATATCTGATCTGTGTGTGTGTGTGTGTGTGTGTTTGTGTGCGTGTGTCTGCCGGGCGCTCCGAATCCGTAACACACTTGTCAGACATTACACAGACCCACGGTAACTAGGTCCATCAGGTATATAGGCAAACTTGCCCACGGGCATGTCTGTAGAGTGAGTTCGCCGCTTTACTCGGATTAAGGGATAGTGAATTTTCCGTTAAAATCAACCTTAAATTATTTTCAAGCTCTTTATTAACGTTCAACTATCCTCAACTCATATACCTTTTCCGTTCGGATTTAAGTTTTGTGTTTTAAACTCTGCAAACTCTAGTTGTGACACGGTTAAATACACGTCGACCATTCTATAGTGAAAAATCTCATTTTTTTTAGTAGTAAAAAAATGTATGCACATTTTAGATCCACACATATAGTAAGTTCTCCAAAATATGATTGATAAGCATCAAGTAGGTAAATGACATTGAAGAATAATTCAATTCAATTTTCAGTTTCTTAATTCAATTCGTTAAATTTTGATATTATTTTTAAACTGTACTTATTACGGAACCTCGTTAGTATTGCATAGTCCATTTGACCTTTTATGTTTATCTAACTACTCTTTTATGATCTTCCACCGAACAAGAATCCGGCCCTAGTTGTGGCGGTATACAGGCTAGAACCACCTTTTCCAACAACTCTCTTAAGATGCCTTGGATCTTTTGGCGTCAGGACAATACATTTGTGGCTAAAATATTGAAGATTATACGGATTTATTGTTCTGCTAATACATAGGCGTGGGTGCTTATAATTATGCAATATAAGCTTATAATTATAATTAATAAACCACATTATTCATTCAGGTCAATACATTTAACAAAAATATTTTGTAATTAAAACAAAAATACTATGCTTTAAACAGATAAATATGAGATATAAAATATTTATCAAATTAATATTCAAAAAGACAGCCCTCTGTTTTTATTCCAAACCCATGAATTTACGCATCACCGGATAATCTGATCACGCTGAAATTTTGCCGCGCTACAGGATTCCACCTCGCCGGAGACGAAAATAAAATCTACAAATATTAACGTTCCCATTTTACCTATGCATATGATAAAGTACGTATTCTCCTTAATGCAAATCTTAATTTTCAATTCTTTTTATTTCTTTTTCTTGTTTTATTGTTTGATGATAATTTATTTGCTTCTTTGGCGCTTTCCGCTGACTTTCGCACTCCATGGGCCACATCCCAGGAAAAGCGACAGCACATCTATCACTACACCGGCACCGTGACACTATCTACTAAAAAACCTGTTTTTCGGTCATTTAAAAAAAAACGAAAAAAACGGATAATCGAGACATTAATACGTTCGGGGTTTGTTAAAATTGGTTCAAACGCATATAAATAGAGTGCACATATATTTGACGATGCTGTCGTTACGTTTTTAGTGTATTGGGTCGCGAAGGGTTATATTTTACACACTAAAGCCGAATATGTACTAAAAACACGTGGACGCTGACCGCCTGGATCTCTCTGCAATAGGCCTGCTTAAAGAAGAGTACGTCTTCTTCTTAAATGAAACTCTTGTTAGACGCGCAATCGGTCAAAATATTAGTTTACTAATTTTAATATAGCGTCTTTTATTAATCCTAAGCTGAATCCATCCTAGATTATCGGCTTAAATATATAGTATTAATGAATAATCGGAAAAGATATAAAAAAGTATAACATTTATTTAGTTTACAACATAAATTTCCATTCCATCTCATCAACTAAACTTCGCTATTTTTTCTTAAATTCGGCCCAAAGCTTAAAAATATTAAACAGATACAGGGAGTTTGCCCAACTTTTTCCACAAAGCTCTTTAGTTTCGCCTCTTTGTTCCCGGGTGTCCGTTCACAAAGCAGACGTTGCACAAATAATTATGTGCATACAATTATTTCTCTAAGCGCCTGTATCCACCACACGCCCTCATTATTAAAGATTTATTCACATATCAATATCACAAGACTGTAAACACACGACACATAATTGTGTAATGAATGCGTATCGTGTTTGCAAGCATTTATTACAATATTTGCAACACAAATGTTATTATATGTGATTGATACACTAATTGCGATTTGTAATTGATTTGTGCAAATTATGTGTACCTTTTATGTGAAAGTAGCTGCGCCCCGCGGTTTTATTTGCGTAAATTTCGATCCCGTGGAAAATAATCCCATGGCATCCCATAGGAACATTTCTTTCATTTATCTATAATAATATATAAAAACTGCCCTATTTGTTAATCCATGTTACTCTGTAAGTGTGTGCCAAATTTCATGAAAATTGGTTTAGCAGTTTTTGCGTGAAGGAGTAACAAACAAACATACGAACTTTCTCATTTATAATATTAGTAGGATTGTGTATATTACAAATACTCGTACGCTTTATACATTATATCTTACAATGTGATTGGTTAATGAAGATCACTTCTATATAATATTATATCAAGCCCTATATTATGTGTCCCATTGTTGGGCAAACGCTTATTTTATTATTTATTATTTTTAAAAACTTTGATATGTTTCTTAGTATAAACTTTGGTATGTCAAAAACCTATGTTTAGTAGCCAAAAGCATCGATAGATAAAATATAGAAAATGGCAGTTCATAGAATATCAGAATCTTTCATAAAATAAAAGTTGAAATTGAAACAAATGTCGATATCCCGTAAAGCTTTATTTTCGAGTTTGGTGTGTTGTGGAAGTTTCCGTAGGCATATGGGAAAGTAGTAGGGAAGTCAACACATGTACCTGCATAACCTCTATGCGGATATTTACAGGTGTCGGTAGTCATCAAAAATCTCGGACTGGCCATTTGTACTCCATACAATAAAAAACTTACTGACCTATGCGTTGAGGTAACTAATCTAACGAAAAACTGATAAAATTTCCATCTCCATTAAAATGTAGGTACGTATGTGTTTAATACTAAACACAACAATGCAGGCAGCGACAATTGTCTTCTCTTCACTGTCGCATTGTCTGCATCCGAGGTAATTATTTACTGCGTGCAGTTGCGAACTGACTTTGACGTCAGACACAGCAAACTGCCAACTTTGCCGTGCACCGACTTATTACCAGTATTCCAGCACCAGTATTCTTATTCATGGATTCAAATGTTAAAGCAAATCATAAATTTAATATAAGCTAGAAGTTGGGGCATAAAAAGAATTTTCATATCTCGCCTTTAGAATTTTTGTATTAATGTATAAAATATTTATGTATTTTATCTACCCATAAAACCTGTGTTTTCTTGTTTATTTATCATGGACACTGTGGTTGAGTTAGAGCACTCGTGAGTAGCTTTAATAAAAGCAGCGCAATGAGCATGATGCTATAAAGTATATGAAACGTCGAGCCTTTTAAACAAGCAACTAAGTAAACGGCGTTCGTTTCTTTGACGCAGGGAAATACATTTACGTATGCCTAGGATCCTCGATGCCCCTAGATCTATGTCGGACTCGACACTTTGGAGTGCAATACCGACTATTCCCCTACAGGTTCCTTCAGTCGCTATAATTGGAGGGTCCCGGGTCTGCAGACAGGATCCCTCCAGCGACAGGCTGGCCAAGCGAAAAGGATATATTGACAGTAATTGCACTAATTTAGGGCTTACTTAATATAGTATTTCCTTGTATACATTTTATCCACATTATGACATACTAATTTAGGACTTAAGTACATATAGTACCTACTACCTTTTATACATTTTATCCACAGTATGAAGACATACACAAGAAAACTCGAAAATGACAAAAACGTTCAAATAATTCGACTTTTTTACTAAAGTTAACAAAATAATATTACTTTAATAACATCAGTAAAAAAATATTTAAGACTGAGTTTTAAATATTTTATATTAATTAACAGGGTTCATCGGATGTAACACCATCCCATAGGAAAGATTGATTCGTGTTAAAATTTATTTAAAAATAAACGCAGCAGCTTACGGTGCTATGAATATGTGATAACTGATTCCTGTATTTTTATGATGGCATGATATCGATCTGAGCAATGCTTCACTCTGCCACGGGCAGTTTTTGCCAATGTTCATGTCGACATAAAGAACCGATATGGCGTCATAATCGAACCAGTCTCTATTCTGTCAGAATATTTGTGAGATTTGAGTGCTGAGAATATTTCTGTTTGTTTTCGTTGTTCTAAAATATCAACGATAGCTCATATTTCTATGGGACGGCAGACCAACACAAGCAAACCGTTCACGGGTGTATCAACTTCCTTACTTAGGACTATTAACTGGACTGTTCTTAGAAATTGAAAATTCTCAACAACACTTTTTGGCACGGGATTGGAATGCTTACTACTAGAGCAGGAGTCAGTCAAGATAAAGAGGGTTACTACTTACTAGTTGCCCAACAGTCTTGTCATCTACCGGGCTGATTTGTGAATCTAAACTAATCTCAAATCCCCTTAAACACACAAAAATAATCATCCAAATCGGCCTAGTCGTTTAGGAAGAGTTCAGTGACATACACATGCACACAAGAAATATAAATAAGATTTTAATAAACATAGCAACTGGAACCTAGCTATAACATAAATATAAACAATTAGCTTAAGTATTAAAATAAACCTTATTGCACACTAGCTGTGTCCTGCGGTTTCAATCGCGAAATCCATATAAACTTCAACACCCTATTTCACCCCCTCAGGGGATGAATTTTTAAAAATCCTTAGCGGATGCCTACGTCGTAACATCTACCTGGATGCCAAATTTCAGCTTGATCCGTCCAGTGGTTTGGGCTGTGCGTTGATAGATGGCTATGTCACGTTTGAGTTTTATATATATAGAAAAATGATGATATCCACAATTTAGTGTGGTAATTTGTGAAATTTAAAGAATATAAATAAAGTTTGATTGCCAAGCCGTTTGATGACTACCAACGCTCATAAACAACGGCATTATTATTAAGCAGACGTGCATAACAATTATGCCGGTAAACTTCTTTGCTTACTTCCAATAGAAATAGGACAGGAGATCTTTCACTGCCGTGTGAGCTAGATGTACTTTCCCAGTCGTGCTGGCCCAATTTGGCTTCATTACAGCCTTAATATATATCAATAACAGAATGTCCTGTTCATTGAATGTATATGAAATAATATATGTCTATAGCAATAGATATAAATTATTTCACCCTCATTCGAAAACTACATGCCTTATTCAAGCGCATTCGAGTAAACATATTGTATTTCTTTGAAATTTTATTGATAAACTAACGCACGTTTCACGCATACAGCCTACGTATTTGTAGTTAATATATTTACTGTAGTAGCTTAGCGGTATAATGGCCTTCTGCAATAAATGGGCCAACTAACACTGCAAGACTTTCAAATCTGAGCAGTCTGAGATTATCGCGTCAAGTCCTGAGATTATCGCCTTTAAACCAACACACGCAGCCTTATTAATAAACAAAAATTTACTTTACTCTAAGTATTAAACTAGAATATGGCAAATTCGTTATTGCTTATGTGTTTATTGCTAACGAATTTGCTATATGTATTTATCCAATATCTGTAAAATTCGTTATTGCTTATGTGTTTATTGCTAACGAATTTTACAGATTCTAGTTTAATACTCGGATTAAAGCTAATCTATGTTTATTAATAAGGCTGTTGGCTGATTTTCTATATTGGTATCGATATAACCGAAAACAATATCGTTACTAGTTAGTAACGATGATAAACTTTCATACCCCACATACAAACTCATTTATCAAAATTTGCATTGAAAAAGAAACAGTAAATCAAAGAGCTGATTATAAGAGCGCGTCATTCTCAGAGTTCTTAAGTCGGGCGTAACTCTAAGCTGTGCATTGTGCGGCCTGTATTAACGACGAGCCCACAAAAGAGCGCGGTCGTATATCAAACTAACGTCACTCCAATGTCTTCCTTCCTCAGTGTTACAGTAGGCCCATAAGAAATGTCTCTTTTTTGTTGTATTTTGAGTAGGGAAACGTGTCATTGTAGATCGCCGGAAAAAATGTCGGTCGATAAAAATCTTTGGTGGTACCTCTGACGCGATGTGTTTCTTGAATGAAACATCAAGGATATATCAGATGTGTCAATATCAAGTTATTCCCAACTGTTCATAAGTCAGTTTACTTAGATATTCGTTAGAAATATTTTGTAACGCCACTTACATTTTATAATAAGCCTTTATTTATCCAATGCCGCTAGGAACACCTGCATTTTGCATACAATTTTCTGATATTACATTCTAACGTGTTTTCGAAGGTTTCATGATAAAAAAAATACGTTGCTTACTTTGAATAATACAAATTAAAGCTAATAGTCATTGAAAAATAATTTATAACGAGGGAATTATTATTTAAAAAGATTTCTCATAACAACTGACATGTTAATAAACATTTTACTTAGAACTTGCCAGTTACATCATCGAAGTAATATTCAACGTGATTGAGGAAACTCTTTATATTTTACTTTAATTAAAGCCTGTAATATCATCGTAATTTATCACATAAAGTGCACAAAAGAGAATTGTTATTGTTCTTGCCATCTTTAAGAAATATTTGCTCCCCTTTGGGCCAGAATTTACTGAAAGTTCGTTAATGACTTCTTTTAGGAATTTTCCGGGGAGCCATTTAAGAGCCTGCTATCTGGATCAACAGTGCTCAAGTCTTTTATTGTCCCAAAACTTTCGCTGCTAATCACTTTAACGCGATTAATACTTAAAGTCGAATGATGGGATGAACTCACTCTCTGTGAAATTTGAATTTCTGAGGAAAATAATTGACAAATATGAATTAAATTTATAAACAAAATAACTAGTAACCTCTTGTTTTTTCTAGAGATAGTAATGGAGTACTATAGTGAAGATCAGTAGGTACCTTACTAGCTCCCCCTGAAGATGCTGCCACCTTGTCGTGGTGCCTATATCGGACAGGCTTAGGGGGAGAGGCCAGACTAAGAGTAGTTCAGCTGAAGAGTCCTCCACCCGTCTCTCTATGGACGGCGTGGATTGGGATGACCTAATCCACTCCGGGCTGGCAGGACGTATTGGTGGCGTGTTTTGGAGTGCTCCGGCCAGGGGTCAGGATTTGAACCTGACCTCATCGGATGGTTCCAACGACGTAGTAGAGACTATTCAGAGGCACCCGGACAGTCCCCAAGAAGAAGTCTGATCTTTTCGCCGAGGCCAGCTTGTCGCTGGAGGAATCCTTTTTTTTTAATGGTATAAGGGTCAGAGCGGTCGGAGCCATTTTCATGACTATCGACGCCCACAGATATTCGCATAGAGACTACACAGACGCGCTGCTCTCCTTTCTCCTCCCACCTTTATTGGCCACCGGTTACTAACACACCGTACGAAACGCGACGGCACAGCTGTCACTTAACGCCGATCTCGCGTAAGCTAGAGGTACCTCCTCATGTAAGCACGCAGTATGGCACTACCTGTCTTTGTACAAGCTTATTCTACCGATATATTTCTATCTGGAAATGTTTTTTTTCTAATTTAGCTATTGCTTGGGCTTGCAGACTGAGAAGTTAAATACTTAGCCAAAAATGGAATGAAATACTTAAACAACTCAATAAAGTAAAAAAAAACTATTATTACATTATAAGTACCTGTTTTTAGATACTATTAATTTTTATAATAACATAATATGTTAACTAACACTGTTACTAATAAAACTTTTTTTCTTTGTATAAGCATTGTATACAACATGTATATTTATTTTTTGACTAATAAAAAATATTTTTCTTATACACTGAACAAAGATTGTATAACTTCATAGTAAAATTGTACAACCCTTATACAAAAACCCTTATAACAAAATGAGCTAGTATAAGGACTGTATAACGTACAAAACGTCAGCTGACATTTTTGATAATTGTTCCTTATAGTTGCGTATTTTGTAGTTTTTCATTGTGATAATTACAGAGTATTTTAATTTATTTGATTTATTTGACGAGTTTGACGATTTGGACGCAACAAGACGAAAAAAAAGAATACAAGAATAGAGCAGAATAGAAGCTATTTATACATGTCATAATTGTACAATGGTTATACACAGTTTATTAGTAGAACGATGTATATATGTTATATAAATATTTATACAATGTATAATTATTATATACCATTACATTACAACGGTTGTATAAGGATTTCTTATTAGTAAGCTAGTAATTGTAGATGCCTACGGTAAGTCATTCGTATACCGATTATGCACGAAATTTAAGAAATCATACAAGTCGGTTGCAGTTTATTATTGTTTTATATTCCAAGCAATATATAAAGTCTCGACGTTCCTAACAAGCGCACACTCTGTTACCTGTCGCAAATGTGCTCAAAAAGCTCACCATTTTTCGGAATACTCAATATTTTATTTTTATAAGTCTATCCAGGAACTACGTGTCTGTGTTCTTATTTTAAATATTACTTTAAACCTTTTAAATATAAATAATGTCTTAATAAAAAAAACTATTATTTGGGTGGGAGGGGGGCAGCGCATCTGTATGTCTCTATGCAGATGTCTATGGGCATCGGTAGTCATGAAAATGGCTACAACTGCTCGTTTGCCCCCTTATACCATAAAAAAAAAAATAGTGAAAAATTAGTGTCATAGTCTTAATAAACCTGTCCATGAGCTGGCCTAATTTTTTATTTTAATGAATCTTTCCAATTTCACCAAAAACGATTTAAAATAAAAATTGATATGTTTTTAATCTGTGTTACGTACACTATAATAAATACAATTTCATCAAAAGACGAGGCGTGTGATCGTGCAATCGAAGCTAAGCTTCCTACAGTCTTTGATGAAAAAAGCTCTTCATCTTTTCACACTTTTCGAGCCTTAAATTCCATAAAAGTAAATGATGGTTATTTGGTCTGGTTGATGAAATCAAAATATTCGGTAACACTCTTGTATGAAGTGACCGCTTAGGATCTGGTCTGTCGCGAAACCAGATCAAATCGGTTTATTTTTAACGAAAAGATCTGGTTTTGGGATAAGTCCTACTTAAATATGATGTCTAAAGTTTACGCAATTATTTTTCATTACAATAAAACTATTTTGACGAATTTTATAATGGTTTATTTAATTATTTTACAAGCCAGAGGTTTCAAAACCTTTGATCCACAGCAACCAAGGTCACGGGTGGACAGTCCAAAAGTAGTTTTATTGTAAGTAATAAGCTGTAGGGCCTATTTTTTTTATTTATGACCTTTTTCATAATCATATCTGAACTAGTACATTTAAATTGGCCTTTATTATAACATCGTCCTTGGATTATTAATAACGCCCCATTATGACATTCAGATCCAAAATACTAGTGAAATAAACGTTAATTGAAATTGTTACTATTATGGCCGTATTATAATATTAGCAATAATGGTATTTACCGCAGTAATATTGATTCCAATAGCATGTGCGTTAATCACCCCTCCACTATTGTTTATTACAATAATCTAGATTCATGATCAACACTAGCTTTGCATGTCCTACAATCTCGATAATTTGTACTATCAGTAGTTATGATCCTTTTACTTGTTTTTATCCGACTATAAAAAGGTAACAATTATAATTTAAAAGTAAATTGAAATAACTTAAAAAGTGCTAAAGTAGCTTTTTGTGTCGTTTCTATAGCCGGGACACATATTATATATATAAGTATATCATTTTAATACTTATAAATACTTTTAATTTAGGCAAAAACTTCTTTTTTTCCGATATGTTATTATTTAACTTACGAGAGTGAAACAGGGTAGCCAAAATATCGAAATGTAATTTCTACGATTTCCTTGTAATTCTTAGTCATGCAAATGAATAGTTGAACACATCGCATCGCCTAATTCCATGACATGTAAAAAGATTAACTAATTAACAACATCTATTTCATAACTGGAATCACTTTTAATTAGGTATTCTGCACGCACATTTGAAAATAGAACACGTCACTATAGTATATTTTGAAAATAGAATGCGTCCGCCATATTGCAATTGAAATGTTTGTCTACATCGCGTCAATATGGAAATCTGTTTTTTACGCTTTGATTATAATATAATGTCTAGATGGAGCGTCGCACTACAGTCAAAAAAAGAATACGAGTCAACAATTATATGGAAGTGTGCGTGCAAGCGTTGTTGTACACTGCATTTACGTCTATGTGTGTGTGAATAATAATACCAGCTATGTGAAAATCTCCCATTAATCATATTAAAAAATAGACTATTTAATATAATATTTTTAGGTGATTGTATGTAATATTAATAAGTTTTAGTATATTTTATTATGTAGTTCCTTTCTTAAATAAATAAAAAAATGTGTGTGGATATTTTATTAAATGAATTAGATTTATTAAATTAGTATTAAATAACTTATTTAACAGTTTTAAATCACATATAGGTATAAAATTTTAATTTCAAATAAACATGTTCCAGAAGAGGTAGTGCCATGGAGCCGCTTTGGGCCAATGTGTGCTTTTTTGTAACGCTCTCACCAGCTTACTCCCCATGTCAAGCGCGCGTATGGAAGTTTTACTTCAAAAATACAGACTTATTAAAAATCTCTACTATTTTGATAAAATATGTCAATAAAATAAAATAAATGTAAAAAATATATGTACATAAACCAAGTGACCCATAAAAAATGGGAGAACAAAAAAAATAAACTGGCAACACTGATAAAATATGTCGTAATTTGGTAATTATAGAATAAATAATTATAAAATAAAATATGCAGTTTATTACCGATGATAGGTGATGTGTTTGGTATTTTTTACCCTTCTTCATTATTCCGGCACAGTTTAATTACACATACCGTCATTTTATCCCTGTTATTTGTTTATTATTTAACGCGTGTAATACGTATTGACACTTAAGCGGGAAGATTAGTACTAATCCGCCGGAAAGAACTTATCAGCCAACTGTTGGCTGATATTTTTTGACACGTATGCTCACATTTGACACTCCATCTAGACATTATATAATCAAGTTTTGACGTTTAACTCGATAAAGAGGGTCCATTTTTATTTTCGCCGGTGAGGCGTTTTAATTTTTAAGTCTAATACCCGGCAAATTGTATTGCATAATTGAAGATGCTAGATTGGTGGTGTAGGGACGCGACGCCAACGCTTTGTGAACGCTACGAAGACTACGTAATTAGCGTCAAGAAGAAGTTAATAAGGCGAGTCGACTAGGCACGGACTTTCATTTTGACCAACGTTTATAAGTTAATAATATATTCCCCTTACTAGCTGCGCCCCGCGGTTTCACCCGCGTAAATTTCGATTTCGTGGAAAATAGAAAATCATCCCATGGCATCCCATATGAACATTTTTTCGGGATTAAAACTATCTTATCCAAGTTACTCTCTATGTCTGTGTCAAACTTTATGAAAATCGGTTCAGCAGTTTTTACGTGAAGGAGTAACAAACAAACACAACCTTAGTAGGGTTATCTTCACACTAATGGTTATTTAAAAATAAAGATTTTATTTCTTTCACATTATTTCATCATCATCATCATCTCATGCAATGGATTGAAAATATCATGATACTAAATATAAAATTAGAAGCTATATTAGTTAGTACCCAACTAGCAAATGATAATAATGTCGTCCTAGCCGATTTCGGCTACGGCGGCCGTCTATATGTATAAACGTGCCATCTGCGCAGGACATATTATAGTGCACAAGTGTGCGCGCAAACACAAGTGCACTCTCTATTCCCTCATTCTCATATTCCGATAAGACGGCAATCCGACACGACCGATGAGAAATCAGGCGCAGGACTTACGGCTTAACGTGCTCTCCGAGGCATGGGGGTGTAACACCGCCAACTTCCTGACTCCGGACTGTTATTAGAAATTGAAAAATTCCAATACCAATTTTCGATCCGACCCGGGATTCGAACCCGGGACCTCACGTCTGTGGTTGAACACGCTTGCCACTAGACCACGAGGCAGCCAACTAACAAATATTATAGATTCTAATCAGCTTCAAGATAGAAACCTTCTAACCTTATATTATTCTTTTGTCTGTACTTGTATTGATCATGAGATATATAATTATATCTCCAGCATCTCTATTTTATGAGATGATAGGTCGGCACGACTTGTGAGATACCTCTAGTTCACATGATACAGGCTTAAGAGTTATGAATACGCCATTGCACTTCCTAAAGTTTGTAAATAGCCGGTCCATTGGTTGAATATGGTGGTTCATGCAGGAAGGACGAGGATGGAGGGCATTACACCTGTATAGGCTTTGTGCGAATATCAATGGGTGTTGGTAGTCAACAGCTCCGACTGTTCGTATGCCCCCTTGTGCTATTAAAACATTAAAATAGTAATAATACCCTTCCTTGGCAGTCGGGTTAACAAGGAGACTAACACATTTGCATTTGTAGATGTTAATATGCGTCATTAGTCACGAAGGGGTTCCGATGGCCCGTTTCCCCCAATCCTATGAGAAATAACTTCTTAAACCAACAACTACTGAAGTCGTATTAGGGTCCGTCTGTGACCCCTAACCTTCGAAAGTCACTTCATAATTGGATTGTACATAATTTCTTGTATTCACAAAATAATCCAATCGTAAACGATACAATAAATCCTACTAATATTATAAACGCGAAATTTATGTATATTTGTTCACTCTTTTATGAAAAACTACTGAAGATTGTGATCTTTGTCTGTACATGTACCTATAATGTCAGTTTCTTTGGGGACATATTTTACGCAGGTGCAATCGCGAGGCCCGGTTAGTATTATGTTATTTTGGTTTGGACATTCCAAAAGTAATGTTTTATGTGATTCTTGTGTTCATGAGTTCACTGCCGAATTCACTGGTTCCATTGGAATGTAGCAAATCAGTAAGAGGTAGTGCCACGCTGCATGGATACATGAAGCCGAATGGGGCCGACACTACCAGAGAGGTACCTCTCGCTTACACAATACAGGCATAAAGCGATAACTGTGCTGTCGCGTTTCGTGCGGTGTGTAAGTAGACGTATCTAACATTAAAATCCTTAAAACCGCTCATACAGAATAATACGGAAACAGATATAAACATACACAAATAAATACATACAATTGAATAACTGTACCTTCCTTCTGTTTCAGTTGGATAAAAATACCATTATTCATTCATTTCTCTAAAATTTCATTGAATTGTATTTCAGTGCATCAAAAATTCATTCATCTAAAAGTTCGTTCATTCCACACCCGGATACATTCCCACGCCGCGTGCATTGCTTACGAATGACTAGTCTAGCATGCAACAAGCACATACCACTTGCTCGTGTATCAGCTAGCTGCGCCCCGCGGATTCAGCCTCCGCAGACAAAACTACTAACAAAAGTAAGTATTTTTCCGTAGCTTATATGTTATTCTGGCTTATATTATCTACAAAACTGATAACTTTCCTCATGATTCAGTAGTTTTGAAGTAATTGAATAACAAACATCCAACAAACCAAATGTCCGAACTAAATGCATGAAATACAAGTTACTGGATATTGTTAAATTTGAAACCGTATTGTACATAGTGTTCGCACGCGCTTCCTCTACCTCTTGAAAATATATTTCTGTTGCCTTTATAATATATTTAAATAAATCAATCAGCGTCCCGTCTCACACAAACCAGTAATTAAACGAGACTCATGCATGAAACACAATTTAAAGAAAAGAAAGAAAAATAAAGAATTTACGGCATCTTATTACATTTTAAACCGCAATGTAACACGCTCATGTTTTCAGTGCTATAATATACCGCAAGCCGTTACTGTATGTCTTAAATTAGCTCTTAACTTATATTTCTGCTTCCCCTAAAATATATTTAAATAAATCAATCAGCGTTCAACCTTCTCTTACAAACCAGTAATTAAACGAGACTTGTGCATGACACACGATTTAAAGAAAAGAAAGAAAAAAAGAATTTACGGAATCTTATTACATTTTAAACCGTAATGTGACACAAATGTGTTTTTACACGTGTGTGCAGCATAGTGTCATCCTCTACTAAATGGCACTACCACTTAAATTATGTTTCTGTTGCCTCTAAAATATATTTAAATAAATCAATCAGCCTCCCACCTTCTCTCACAAACCAGTAATTAAACGAGACTCATGCATGAAACACAATTTGCGCGATCTTATTAAATTTTAAACCGTTATGTAACACAAATGTGTTTGCACGCGCGTGTTTTGAGTGCAGCAGACCGCAGTCGCTCCTGTAGTGTATAATTTTGTGTACGTACATTTTCACAGTGAAATGTACTCGCGAATGGACAATTACGGTAAACGGTCCATTTCTCCCTTACATAACCGTCCGCTCGCTTCATATCTAGAGTACAATTACATTTGGATCGTGATTTTACCTGCAATAACACCGTCCCGCGACCGAACGATTATTTCGGTAATCTCATATATAACACGACATGTCCACTGGGCGTTAATTGTCAAAAAAATTAATGATAATAAGCATTTTTAGGATCACAAAACTGAAGGGCTTTTAAAAAATATAGTCTATGTTACTCCTAAATAACGTAGTTTTTACAAGTGAAATATTTTTACAATAGTACCTGTCAATATTTCTAAAGTTTATCCGCATACAAATGAACAAAGTTGGAACCTTTACCTTTATATACTAGCTGCCCGACAGACGTTGTCTTGTCAATATTGAAAAATATTGTCAAGGTAACATGTAGGGGAAGCCCGGGCAAGACGCATATGTTAAGGGAAAGTGTCAATAAAACAAAAACCTGATAATCAAATAAATAAAACTCTTTGCACTTTTTATTTGTACTTTAGTTAATCATCTTTGGAAAATAGCAATAAAAATTAAAAAACTTAAACACTTCTATAAAAATTTCAGTCTTTAAAAAAAATCAGTCAATTATTCGTTTTGCCCGACCCTCCTGGGAAAACGAATACGCCGCAAGGGCAAAAAGGATATACTAAGAGACTAGACATTAGTCTTGGCATTCATCGCAAAAGTAACTGCCAGTTCCTACATAGGAAGTGCAGTCCTCATGAGCCCAACTTTTACACTGATTGCACTGAATCCAATCTTCAGTTGGGGGATCAGTATACCTATCAGCGCACACCAAACAATAGTAATCAGGTTTCGGGCTTTTGCTTGTCGGTCTGTCAAGGGCTCGTTTCTTCTTTGTCTTGCTGGGACCTGCTAACTCAGAAATTTTCGTCTTTTTGTCGTTCATCTTTTTATATTTTATAGCTTGAACTGCTTTGACGGGTGTAGATGTTAACACTTCTGATTTTTGTCTCTTGTATTTGCGACCTGTTTTGGGAACAGCCATAACTGGTATTGGTCTGATTTGCAATGGTGAAAGATTTGCTGTAGCAGTTTGATGACTTACGTCTTCTAAATGCTGCTCGACCACTTTTACGTTTATACTTAAACACCATCTAAAACAAAACAAAATATTTGATATTAATGTAATTAAATATATAAGTATCAGCTAGATATAAATTACGCATAGATGCATCTAAAATTTACTAAAGTAAAAAGTAAAAAAAAAACGTCATCCTAAAACTAGATTTTTATTTAAGACCGCCTATAATATTACAATATCAAACGGGCAAAACGGATATCCTAACCGTTTTGCCCATATGCGTTTTGCCCAATGTACCAATATTTATAACAAGTCATGTCTTGAAATATTGAAAATACGTAAATAAGAAATAATAATCACAAATTACACACCTTTAAACTCGCAATAGAATAAACAAATATCATTTATAGGTAAGTGACTGGTAATATAATAAGTAAGTGTACAAACCTTTGCAAAAATCGTAAGAAATCCACGAATTTTTTTTTTGTATATCTCCACAAGACACACTCTCGTTTATTGTTTTAGTTGAACTGTCATGGCGTCGCCGGTCGCACGTGCTACGCCTAGACAGAGCGCAGTAACTCCATCTATTAGAGATTTTTGGAAAAATCGATTATCCTTCTTACCTGCTCTATGCTTCTTGCCCGGGCTTCCCCTAACAATGTGGCCGAATTGTCAACACGTTATTTTATCCTGCATTATTGCATATTCGATATATTCCCTTCAATACACACAAAAAAATCGTCAAAATCACACACAAAAAACATATGTAAAGAAATGCTTAAAAAATCTCGTGTTATGCGTATGTATGTGGTTGAATACTTTTTCTCCGAAACGGCCCGACCGGTTACCACGACAATGTAAATATAAAATATTATGTAACTTTATGTTGGTGATGAAATTTGAGAGTAATATTATTTTTCTTTAGTTCCTTCTAAAATATCTATGTGATTCTACCTCCGCGTAACTTTGATGCCGTAGAAATATCTGTATCAACGATGTTCGTCGTTAGGGTTGCCACTTTTACACTTATGATTCACACACAATATATAATGTTTTTTAACTCAACCAGGACCTTTGCAAACCACTTTTGCCAGACATACATTGCCTGCTGATATATTATGAGGACAAAAAGATCGCAGCGCAGAGCTCCAACACATTGTAAAGATTCTACATTACCTGGTAGTAACGTAGCACCTTCTATGAAACAAGTGTATTAATATTTAATAGGTAAACTACTTATTTGCAGTTAAGGTATTCATATAAATGAAAGAATTTAAATAAAAAGAAAAGAAATAAAAATTGCTTTTTGAAGGTCATCAATTACATCTACTACCGGTTCAAACCTAGGTCTGTCCTGAGATGAACCGGCGAAACAAACTCAGCAATACCTGAACAAATAATAATTTTACTGACATTAATTTCAAATGAAAAACTGTTTGCGTACACCATAAAGCCATGTGTATAGTGTATACTAACATTAAAAAGATAAAATATTTAATACTTTGTTTACATTGAATTGGCTCCGAAACTACTGATCCACAGTAACAACGTAGCAACGATTTAAAATTGTATGGACTATTCAAAGACTTAACAAATTACGCTGATTATAATTTACTAGGTAATTACAATATACATTTGTTTATATAATAAGGAAATGGCCGCCAAAGCCTACTAAACGTGATCCAATTACACGGTACGTGATGAAAGCAAAACTTGATTTCCAAAATCAATTATTGTACACGTAATTAGGATAACGATAATTGTCAAAATTTAATGACACAGTTCGATTGAAGATGGACACGATCTCAGTATAAAAGTATGAATACTATTTCGTGTAAAGAATATATTTTTTTTTGTTGACGCGGGTCAGGTTTTCATCCTGACCCCTGCACCCAGTACTTAAAAAGAAGCACGCAGCCAGTGTCTCCGAAATCAGACCCGCCATTCATCTCAATCCACCCCACCGTCTCTTGATTCAGAGGAACGAGTAGAGAACCCATTTTAGTTGCTCTTAGTCTGGTCTCCCTCCCCAAGCCCGTCTGGTATGTGTAGCCCTGTCCGGCATAGCCTTGGGGCCACAGTCACACAAGCCCCCCGATAACGGCAAGGTGGCAACATCTTTGGAGGGGAAGAAGTTTTACCTAATCTTCTCTTTATATGTGGACGAAGAAATTTAAGTAGGTACTTGGGCCACTGGGTCACTGAGGACCTCTGAGGTAATTAAGAGTAGGGAGCGAAGGTTTTAAAACTGAAAGTGAAACAGAATCAGAAACTGAAACTGAAACTGAATTTAAATTTTAATTTGAATTTGAATTTTCTCCTAATGATTTTCTGATCATGTGATTTCTGACACATCCATTACTTACGTCATCGACAGGGCATATTATTTTTTTTATAATATAGTGGAGCAAAGGAAAAATCGAAGCCTTTTCATGACTATCGATGCCCATAGACATCCGCACAATTTCTATGAGTTTTTTTTTCATGACTACCGACGCCATTTGCATAGATGTTATACAGATGTATTGCCCTCCTTCCTCCTCCACCCTCCATGTGCCATCAGCTGGAACGGAACGAAAACACACGGAAAGAAAAGCGTCAGCACAGCTGTTACTTTATGCTGGTGTCGTGTAAGCGAAAGGTACTTCCCCGGTCATGCCAGCCCAATTCGGCTGCATGCCGCGCGGCATTACCTCTACCTTTTCTAACGAATGGCTATACACAAACCGCATGACACGCAACAGCATAAATGTTACTTCACGGCAGTATCTATTTGCAGACCAAAACAATAATGCAACACAGCACTACTTCTTACTAAAACCATATTAATGTTTATAAAACTATGTGGCTTTTAATCATGTGGAAGTTTTAGCCCCGGTCACACTACAGTTTATCACTAGCTAAGATCCTGACACGCTTAATCTCTTCATCAGTTCTTAGCGTATGCTCTTGACCTTTTTTGGAAGGGACCATTAATCTTACCACGAAAAGTCCTCTTCGTACATCCTCCGGCATATTCACTTACGTTTCTTCTAAAAAGTTTTGCCAGACGACTTTTTACTAAGAATAATTCCAATCAGTAAGTTGTTCCTTATATTTTAAATATGTAATAATATGTTAATCTATAATATTATAAATGTCAATGTAACTTTGTTTGTTACGCTTTAAAGCCTATCATCATGAAAACATATTCTTAAAGTGCCTATTAGAAAGGACATATAACTTAAGCTAGTATTTTCACAATATTACACAAAATAGACTGTGTTTTGCAAGTTTCCTCTCCAATGAGAGGTACGACCATAACAATCTATAAAAGTTGACAATTTTAAATTTGCGTGCGTGTGCAGTAATTTTCATAGCACGAATTATTTCACGAATTACTATTAATTAATTTTAACTTTATTTTCTGTTTATTATTTGTTGATATAGCGACGGAAAACACATTTATTGCAAATTATTTTTGTAATTATTACGGTAGAAAAAAAATAGTGCTCACTATATGGAAGCATCTTATTATTTTATCATCATATTGTTGCTATTTCTGTTGTGGTAGTAATGGTAATACATCTTAGAAACGACAAGTGTATATCTAATACAATTTAAAAAATGCGAAAGCGTTGATAAAATCACATTTGTTGTAGAGAGCCCCTTAAAATTTATTACACATTTTGAACGTTTTTATTTATATAATTTTAACTGTTAGCAGTTCAGGTCTCGTTTGAAAACGGATCTGTCTGTGAAAGTAAAGTTAAAACTATTCAAATTCAGTCATCAAAATTATGCTTGCCACCATTTTAACGAGACATGACCCACCACTCTTACTTTCATTCTAACTATCCGTTTGATGGTTTCTTAATTTTGGTAATCTAGAACGTTTCTTAAATGCAAAACGGATCTCATTACGCAAGTGGCCAGCGTTAATATTACAGAGTCGCTTAGAGAGAGACCTCTCGTAAAACAAGAATCTTCAACTTGGGATACGCCGTTTTTATAATTCACAAATTTAACCACCAAGAGAGTAGGAACAGACTTGGACAATGAAGATAAATTCAGGAAACGCCGCCGGCCTCCGAGTAATTTATTCCAAATTTTAAGTCAACTTCCAAAGGTTTTAATATTGTTGATCATGTTTATGCAGGAACAATTTAAGCTTTAATGCGATCGTCGCTCAAAATTAAACGGTATTACATCTGTACTACATATTTTTGATAAAGAGTTTTACGACTTTGATCTTAGATATAATAATATCGCGGCACGCTGTTTTTTTCGCTCAATACTGGGCATCCGATGGCAAACATCTTTGATGTCCTGATCTTGATTCTAAGCTAAGCATTGCGAATTTTACTTTTTTTCTGACGGTTTGTTAGCTTTGCGTACTAATGCGATTTTATAATCTTTCTGTGCTTTTTTCAGCCGAGTCACACTGCCAAATGAATAATCGAAGAAAAATGTTGACTACGTATACCTATCTCTTGATATATTCTGTGGCGAAACACTGGTTTAGTTAAGAAGCTTTTTCATTTCTTTTTAATTTTTTAGATTCTTTAAAGAGCGTTCAGTATTTTATCACGATTTCCGTACCAATTACATATATGGAAAAAATCGCGCGGAAGCCGTAATGCGTGTAAGCCTTACTTCCACACACTAAACTTCCTACATAAAATGTATCATGTTGAAAAAAAAAACATCGGCTGCGCTTAATAATTTATTACATGAAAGCAACGACAAATATAATTAATTCAACGTGGGTCGAACACCGTTAAACTGTGACCTTATATTACCTCTCATTGTATATCGGCTGAGAATGGGCACAAATTGAACAACGAGCCCCAATACAGCAATTAAATTAAATTTTTTATTCTAAATTATTATATGCAACATTATTATTATCAAATAAGTTGAACCTATAACAGTTTTGTATATTTGCTTAGTACACAAGTTATTAGTTAGTTTTTACGTGTGACTATTCTCTTTTTGGGCTTAGCATGATAATATACAGCTTTATGTCTTGTTTGATAATTAGTTTTGGAAAATGCCATCGATGCGTACCGAATGGGGCTAGGCTATCTAAAAGTGGAAGAATTTTAATAGGACCAATCGTTTCTAAGATTGTTTAACCATAAAACTCTTCAGCTTTATAATATCAGTATTTATGTACAACAAACATGTTTTATACTATAGTGCGTGTAGATAAGGCGTTAATCGTAATTAATATTTTTTTATGGTATATGGGGGCAAACAAGGAGTCAGAGCCATTTTCACGACTTCCGACTCCCATAGACATCCGCATAGAGATAAACCGATGCGCTGCCCTCCATTCTCCTCCTACCTCCATGGGCCACCGGCTACTTATACACCGCACACGACAGTACAGCTGCTGTCACTTTACGACGGTCTCGTGTAAGCGAGAGGTACCTCCCCGGTCGTCCAATTCGGCTGCATGCAAGCATACAATGTAGCACTACCTCTTACTAGATCTCACTACAAGTTGCGCCCTCCGAAGAAGGAGGGGAAAGGATTGATTGAAGTTTTGAGTCGCGAGTACGTGAATAAAGTTCGTTTACAATTTTAGGCAACATTAACGTAGTTTCGTGTTTCACGGTGTTTCGTGTAGACATTGTAATTAAATCGCCCGAGGAATGTAATAATGCTATTAGTTTATCACGAGATCTGAAATACTAAATGATTTTTAGTACACTCAATGTTCCAAGCGATTTGTTAGCCTAATGGTATTTTGAAAACAGTGATACGTTTTGAATTCAGCTTCATTTGTATGAATAAAAGAATACAGTAGAATTTTTTTTGTAAGAGGTGGTGTCACGCTGCATGCATGCACGCATGCCAATTGGGCCGGCACGATCGGGGATGTACCTCTTGCTCATACGACACAGGCGTGAAGTGACGCCTACCGTTTATTTTAAATATCACTAAAATCATAACAGAATATATTTATGTTATTAAAATATATCGTAAATAATAATAGTTGTGTAACCTTTGAGAAATAGTTTATACTAATATCGGTTAACTCACGACAAAATTTCCATGTGCAAATCTCCATTTGAAAAGCTCACAATACTGCTTTGTTAATTTATGATTCTCACGAAAAATATCACTCAAATAGTCCATCCATAGACATAAAAGCGGGGCAGGCATCAACTGCGTACCACCAGAATGTACACACAGCTCACCCACGGCTTTGTACCCTTAGTTCGATTTTCATTGCGTATTGTGAAAGTCATTCTAACCTGAGGTCATACTTAAAATAATACAATCTAAGTAGTGAGCTGGTATTTTCTATTTCTCGACTAAACCAACACTATTTGTCATTACTTTATAAAAACTCGTTAAACTGAGCTATGCAGCGAGACCTTATGAATGAATATGCGCATAAACAGGATCCTTTACACTAGGGAAATCATTAAAATATATTTTATTATTCATATATTTATGTACACAAGGTCTCTGTTTTACTTCGTAACTCGAATTTTTAAATTTGGAATATTTTTATAATTTTTTCTTTATCTTAACTGGGTCGTCCAACTCGTCTATCGACCAAATCTCCAGAAGTTCTCTGACGAAAGAACCAAATTATGACACAAGAAGGCTTAGAAAGGAGCCTAACTTAGGGACTATAAAGTATAAGTACACCTTAAGGGTGCTATCGGTAAAAAGTGCCGAAATTGAGTATTTTGAAGGCAAATTACTCGTAAATGGAAATAATCTATTAAAGATCAACTTTGGTTCCGCATAGAACAAATATTTTTAAAGGATTTGTATAGATCATAAATTGAAAATTATTATTATTTACGAAGAAAAAGGTATATTTGGAACTCATGTTTTCGAAAAGACTGATTTTCGAAATGAAATTACGAATATAAGCAGTGGATTGTGGATACCTAAAAAATACCTACTATTAGGAAATATACTGCTATAGGTTTCTTATAGAATAGAAAAGTAAATTGATTTCATTAAACTCGGCAAAAAAAATATTTTTGTAACTTAAATTTTGCCAAAATAAAACATAATTTTTCTCATGATAATAAATGTGGAAAAACTTCAGAAATTTACTCATTTATTAACACGATATTCGATTATCAAAATCACAAAAAAAAAATAAACGTTATTATGTTAGATTTTATTTAATTAAATTTCAAAGTTACTATTGAATTACGCCATGTGAGTCTTTATAAGCTCACAAATATTTTTATTGTTTAAGTCAATAAAAAATATTTGTGCTATGCGGAACCAAAGTTGATCTTCAATCGATTATTTCCATTTACGAGTAATTTGACTTAAAAAAACTCAATTTCGGCACTTTTTACCGATAGCGCCCTTAAGCAAGAACGAGAAACAATCCTAATGTAATAGCGATTCCAAGTTAATTCTAGAGTGATAGATGAGTGATCACCAACGCCCAAAGACATCCGCAACACCAGAGGTCTAACAGATGTGTTGCCAGCATTTTAAAGACGAATAAGCTCTTTTCGATTTCTTGAAAATCCCTAGGTCGTATCGGTTCGAAAATACCGAGGGACGCAGCTGAGTTAATATCGAAGTCGCCACTACACATACAATAATATCGATATCGAAGTCCACCCCACAAACAGTATTGTAAACGCAGCATAGACATTACCTTAAAGTTGGTGTCATGTATGTAGTAGGTGCCGTCGTGCAGGTGTGTGCATAGGTACCGACAGCCGGACAGTCCCTAAGGAGGAGGCCTGGCCTTTTCATAGAGGCCAGCCTGTCACTAGAAGGATCCTGTTGCTTGCAGATATCGGACACTCCATTTCCATTCCATCTTTCTTTTATAGTAAAAGGGGCAAACGAGAAATTCGAGTTATTTTCATGAGTACCGACGCACATAGACATCCGCAAATAGGCTATACAGATGCGTTGGCCTCTATTCTCCCTCCATGGGCTACTGGCACTGTTACTAAAATTTTGCACAATTTTTTACAGGAAGGTAAATATTTTACAAAACGCCGAGCCGTAATGTGTGTCGTTTTTCAACCGCCTCCTTTCTCCCGTTACAGGCGATACGAGATGCAATTTGTACCGGCCATTTGTTGAAAAAAATCGAGCTTAAGGAGCACATAATATTATCCTTCTTTTTATATTTTTGCAGAGAAATACAATTATTTTATACCATGATATATTCATATCTGTACTTCTTATACACATAAAAGAAGTAAAGTTTCTAATATTGTTTTTTACATATTATAATAACCTGTTGGCAAGTGACCACCGACGCTCACAGACGTTGTTAGTAGGATTCGCGGTACTCCTTTTTTCAGGTTTTCAGTTTCTATTCCTTTTTTTGCAGGTTTTTTTTTGGTCCAGGTTCTAAATTTTATTCATAACTATTCATTTGCCCGAAGGAACAAATATTGAACAAAACTTTGATGGGAAACTGGAATTCTTTCCTACTCCTCTTCTTTTTCTTCTGATTAAATTCGTTGTCCCCATTCGGGGCTCAATACAGTTTTAGCTTTTCCCCCGGGCTCCCTAAGATCACAACAACAAACGGGTCGTTTTGGTCGCCGCTGTTGAACCTGGCGACATAGAAATAGCACGAAGGGAACGAATGGCCGTTAAAAGAAAAAAACCGGCCATGGACTCGCACACCGACGCGAGGGTTCTGTACCAACGAAAGGTTTCTGCGATATTTTTTACCAGAAAATAAAATAACTTGGTTTTTCATAGCGTTTGTGTGAACGACAAAGTTGTATTTGCATTTTTTCAATATGTATTATATCTGAAAAACTAATAATGATATCTCGCTCCAACCAATTTTCGTTGATAGTTTTCATTGAGATCTACAGCATATATATTTTAGATTTCTCACTCTCTTATTTTGAAAGTTAGAGGGGGGGCACACTCATTTTTCCACTTTGGAAGCGTCTTTCTTTCAAACAATTAATTTTGACGAAAAATGGTTTTAGCTTAATGTCATTTTTAAAGACCTATTCACAGACATCCCTTACATACAGGTTGGATGAAAAAATTTTTTTTTAGATTCAGTTCTATGTATGGAGTGCCCCCCTTTATTTCTTAACTTATTTATTTTTATTCAAAATTCTAATAGCGGTTCACAGAATACACCAACCTACAAAGTTTCCACTACGACGGCCCAATAGTTTCGGAAAAAATGGCTGTGACATACGGACGGACAGACGAACGGACGGACAGACATGACGAATCTATAAAGGTTCCATTTTTTGGCTACGGAACTCTAAAAAGAACAAACAATCTACAAACTTTGTTTGTATGAATATTAGGATACATTTTAGTCTAGATAAACTAATAAACAATGAGATATTATCCCCGTAGTACAGCCCACTTATATTAGTGCCAAACCTGTCGTATTTGGCACTTTCAATCTTTGGGACCATTCCAGCAGTTTATTCCCAACTTACCGCTCATTCCCACTCGAACTAATTAAAAAGTTTATTTATTCAGAACTCTGCCACTGCAGGAAATATCTTAATGCAATAAATGTTGATTACATTGAACCTAATATTCGTTAAAAGCAAAAAAGAACCGTTGGTTGAGTTGAAAAAAGGCATCTATGGACGGAAATATTTTCACTATCTTAGCACAGTTAATATAGGGTAAGTCATAATGGTAAGCACGGACTTAAAACCACCATTGCCACATAACGCAGCAAAGATTACAAGATAACCCGTCACTGGATATATATATATAATGTATGTCTGTGGGACCTGCTAGTACAAAAAAATGAAATAGCTCTTTGGCCGTACAATTGCTTGAATAACATGCCTTATTTCACACGCCCTACCAACAGAATACTCAGCGACAACGACGCGGGCGCACTTTGTAGGATATTTGATGAAACCGGTCTCAGGGACCGGGTTGTACGGGTTGTTTTAAGATATTTCAACAGAAATACCATCCTAATAAAACTGTTGATAGTTTTCGAGTTCATAGAAAAAGGGCAATTCCGTGCGGCGAAGCGTATATTTATGCAAATCTGAACTTCATTGTCTGTCACAGTTGTTAAAACTTAATAACAAGTATTTTTGTACATAGATTCAAAGTGTTAAATTTTATTTATGTTTTAATATAAAACAGAAACGAAGGCGGTGTTCTAAAATCTCTATTCGGGAACCGTTAAAGTCCCTGGAGGTAACATTAATTCGCATAGAGATGAACATGAAAATGAACATTCCTGATACCATTGTAAATGAAATGTGAAAGTCCGTATCAATCCCACATCCGCATAAAAGGCAGTTCTAAAATAAAGGTTTTTGCGTTATAAATCCTAATGGTAAGTTTTATGAAAAGTTTTTCGTTATTTTTCTCTTAACGTCTTGGAATCAAAGTAACGGAGATATAGAAATTAAAAAGTTACAATATGCTCTTCATATCACACTTTTCCAAGTCACCTTTGATGTAGTGTATTTAGATAGATTTTAACGTAGTTTTCCTAGCTTTTTTCTTATTGTTTTGTTTCTTCTTTTCTATAAAATGGTGTAACATGCTTTTAAGTATTATTTTTAATTTAAGACTTCAATTACAGAAGTAACAAATATTGGAAATTAGTTTAATACAAACTCCATCCTGTTTCATGGGCTGTGGCTCCATGGACACAGCCTTATGCACACCGCAAGATACACGACAACACTGCTGTCACTTTACTCTGTCACTGTCACTTTTGCCTCCACGGCAATGCCTACTCAAATCGGCTGAATGCAGTGTGGCTCTACCTCTTACTAAACTTACTCCGTGTGAACTCTAGTTGCCGCATTTTGGCAACTAGAGGTCCCACATTATAGTTGATAAATGTGGTTACTTGCCCAACGATCTTTGGAAAAAAAAATTCATGAATATTCGTTTGGATGAAAACATGTTCATAGTTTTTATATTTATGAAATATTCAATCATTTACTTACATATTAAAAGTCCAACCTTTGAAACGTTAAATATTAGATGTTTTTTAACAAGGGCTATTTATATTGCCCTATAAATTCCATAATTACTTGGCGTTAAACGTACGCCAGTTTTTCACGTTATGAAAAAACTGGGTCGTAGCGAGTTGCATCGGTAGTACGTGAACTACGTAATTAAAACGGAGCAAATATGTAATTAATTTACGCCGGTTAAGCTTGTGCATTTTCGGCAAACAAATATGCGGTGCCACCGGCCCGCGTCGCTGCGAATCTGTGTTGCCAACGTTGAACCACTTTTTATTGCATAGGACAAAGGAGCAATCGGGGCCATTTTCATGTCTACACGACCATAGTCATCCGCAAAGAGGTTATACAGATACGCTGCCTCCCTTTCTCCTCCTGCCTCCATGGGCGACCACTTACACACAGCACGAAATGCGACAGAACTGCAGCTATTTTACACCGG
>LUGF01038349.1:633139-653291 GCA_001625245.1 Calycopis cecrops
CGTCCATAGTCATCCGCAAAGAGGTTATACAGATGCGTTGCCTCCCTTTCTCCTCCTGCCTCCATTGGCGACCACTTACACACAGCACGAAATGCGACAGCACTGCAGCTACTTTACACCGGTGCCGTGTAAGCTAGAGGTCCCTATGCCGGCCCAATTCGGCTACATGCATGCGTGGCACTACCTCTTACTAAACTTTAAACTGGAAGAGGTAGTGCCATACTGCGTGCTTGCATGCAGTCGAATTGGGCCGGCACGACCGGGGGTCCTCTCGCTTACACGACACCGGCGTAAATTGACATCTGTGCTGACGCGTTTCGTGCGGTGTGTAAGTAGCCGGTGACCCATGGAGGTGGGTGGAGAAAGGAGGGCAGCGCATCTGTATAGCCTCTATGCGGATGTTTGTGGGCGTCGGTAGTCATGAAAATGGCTCCGACTGCTCGTTTGCCCTCCTATACCATAAAAAAAAAACTTACAACTGCTAAAAAGTTGCCATACATTTGAAATAATTCGGGTAACACTCGAGATTAATTTTTAATTAAGAATTAATTTCTAATCAAAATTTGTACAGGTTTGGTAAATATTGCGGTTCCATTTTAATTTTATAAATTAATTACTCGTAGCTTCCAGCTGGCGAACGTATTAAAACTTTTTCCACATTATAAAACCTTAAGTGGGCGAATACTTAAAGATTATGAACATAGGTAAGCTTCACTACATAGTATAAAAAAATGTCGCTTTCCGCCGTCTGTGTGTTTTTTTTTTAAATAGAGTGATTCAAGAGGAAGGTTTGTATGTATAATAGCTTCATTTTTTAAAGTCGGAAATGCACGCGGGCGAAGCTGCGGGGGAAACTAGTTATAAATAAATCTCCATATACATAAAATGCTTATGTCACAATGTTAGTTACCATACTCCTTCGAAACGGCTTGACCGGTTCTCATGAAATTTTGTGAGCTTGTTGGGTAAGTCTGAGTCGGCCAACATATATTTTCGATCTCGATATTTCCACGGGATCGAAACTTAAACGGGTGAAACCGCGCAGCGCAGATAGTAAGCTATATAAAGTGCAGCCGAATTGGGGCGGCACGACCGAGGAGGTACCTCTCGCTTACACGAGACCGGCGTAGTTTTATGCGGTGTGTAAGTAGCCGGTGGTGCATGGAATGGAAAGACGATGGAGGGCAACGCATGTGTGTACTACATACTCTATAATAATGCAAATGGGCGTCGGTAGTCATAAAAATGGCTCCGACTTCTCGTTTGCCCCTTAATACGATAAACAAAACAATGTAAGACAGTGGCTAAAAAATACACAAGTCAAAACTTAACATAAGCGAAAAAAGGGAGTATAGAAAAGAAATGTTAACCTAAATTCCGTTTAGTCCAAACAGCATGTATTCTAATAATAATATCAAAGTCCAATTGACCTATGAACTTGATTCGGTAATTTTGTAGAGGTATTTCGTGGGAGAAGCCCATTACGAGAATGTAACCGCTGATTGGGTTTTACGAACAACTATGTTACCAAAAAAGTGCTCTGTAATACTTGTGTTTTTACATAAATAAAAGTTTAATTCGTTTTGCTTTTTTCATTAGCAACGAAATGTAAGATATATTAGTAGAAATGTTTATCTGTCAATCATTTTTAGTGCAGAAATTGTGTTCGTATTTTATAAGTACAAGCCGGTCTCTCAGGTTTGATTATATTCATGATTTGTGGCAAATAAATTACAATTCCGTATGTGTGTATGTGTGTGTGTGTGTGGGTTTGTGTGCTTTATTCTGCTGGCTAACTAAATAGCTGCTGCTACTACATAACAGCACCCAGGAGATGTGTCGAGCCTCGAGGAAGGATGCCCACGCATCTGTTTAAACTCTATGCGTATACCTATGGACGTCGGTAATCATGAAAATGGTTCCAACTGCTCGTTTGCCCGCTTATATAAAAAAAAACCTACACAACATCAAATTGCACGATAATTTAAGATATAAGATATAAAGCGAAGCTAATTGTACTAACGATGACTTTAAAATTATGACTATTTATACAAATATTATCATGCAACTTTTCTGTCATCTTCAAGTCATTTCATACGTCTGCATAACCTCTGTAGATATTTATTGGCATCGTTATTCACTAAAGAGATTCGACAACTCATTTACCTATACTATTATACCTTTATAATATACTATTGTAATTTTACCTATTCATTTACTTAAACTATAAAAAAATAAACTCAGCTACTTTATGTCAGTGACGATAGCATCTTAAAATCTCCTGCAATCTTATTTATAAATGAATAATAATGCAATAAAGAATAGTATATAGTTACGGTAAAATGTTAGAGACATTCGCTACAGACACTATTACCCTACTAAGAGTCCTACATATGAAATTCATACGGTATGAAAATAAAATATCACGTAACGCGGGTATTCCTCACCTTTATTGCTGTTCTGATTCAGCTTAATGGTTGGAAATGAAACAATGTACAGTTTGATATGAAATATCATGCAAAGAGCAGACAGCATAAGATTTCATTATTTTGCTGTGAAATATCAAATTTAATTCACGGTTGCTGTAGAAATGTAGTAGTCGAGTATCAGTTAAGTTCTGTTATAATTAGTTTGAAATAAGCTTTACGAAGTGCATTGTTTTAAAACGGAAGCTTGAGCTAAATATATTTATAAATTATAACAAATCGTTGAGATTTGGGTCCAGTTTCACAGGTTCCTATTACTTTAACAAAAGTCTTTTAGGGGCTTGAGCCTAACTAACAGGCTAGAACCTGTGAAATACACAGTTGCCTAATAAACTACAAATATCTGTTTCACAGTCCACTACTTGAAGTAATTACCTATGTGATAATCGGGAGATAATATTAACTTGTGAAAACGGCTTTTCATATGAACAACAAAAATACTCTTTATGGGGTGACAGATAAACATTTAGTCACACTTTATTAAGAATGAAAATATATTTTACGTACAAACTGTTAGAAGCACCTGATGGTAGCTGTCGCCTATCGACATCTGCACAACCCAAGAACAGTATACACAACCTTAAGCTTAGCTTATAAAAAGGGAGAGCATTAGCCATCACTTCACTCCAGCGCTAATCAAATATTAACCCGGCAGCGAAATAGCTGTAGTAATAACACAATGTCAAGCTGAAACCTACACAACTAGTTGGGTGATATACGGACAGACGAAATCGCTTTCCCTCCATCGACATAATAAGTTTTAATAGGTCATCAGGAAGCTTATTCTGGACTTATCAACGTATATGTATCAAGATCCCATTAGGCAGCTGCGCCGTAGATATATTAAGCAATTTACCCGCCTTATATGTGTCAGGGTAATTTGCCTTCGCTTATAGACAAAGTATACACTGAACTTGTTCGTATACGGAATAGACGCGTCACCTACTTGGAAAAGAATATTATAAGTTCTTTAATCATCAGTCTTCATCAGCTCACTAACGTAGGCTTCATGAACGAACTGTCTTTTTTTTTAGATTAACCATCAAAGAAATCCATGATTTTCTGTATATCTGATATTGATTTTCCTTCACGTATGGCAATCAGATCGGCTCGGACCAATTGAGTAGAGGAGGCCAATGATTAGACGGGACGTGGACCTCCAATCAGATATGGTTGTTTATGTTGGAGCGAGCAGTTGGGAATAGGCTTTCTTGCCCTTTCATAAAATATGTCTGTTCTGTGCAGTGTAAGAAGATTACTTCGGTGTTTGATTCTTTTTTAAAAATACACATAGACAACGCATATATGTTTGTTGTTTTTATCACTACATAGTATAAAACAAAGTCGCTTTCTGCCGTCTGTGCATCTATATGCTTAGATCTTTAAAATTACGCAACAGATTTTGATGTTTTTTTTTTATATAGATAGAACGATTCAAGAGGAAGGTTTATATATATTTACTCCATTTTTGAAGTCGAGCGAAGCTGCGGACGGAAGCTAGTTAATATAAAGCATATTAATAAAAACAACGTACAAAAAATGTTTATAAGAAGTGAGCAGGTAAATCATGTTTTTATATAAATTCTATTCTTATACATAAACTCTGTCTACCTTTTCCTACGCTTTTTTCGCTCTTGTTTGGTAAATTATTTTCTCGGCCAGTTCCAATTTAATATAAAGACCAAATTTTACCTTTCCGACAAGAGCTGAGCCCTTAAATATCAGAAAACGGGGATTGACATCACATCGTTCATCCTTGCCATTACTTTCATCACATCCTCAACATCCTTAACCAAAGTTGTACCAGCATATCTTTATTACTTTAATTTAAAAATTTAATAAGAAACAGGAATTTAATGAGGGGAATGAAGACGTGTAAATATTAGAAATCAAAGTAGCAATATGTTTATTCGTCGAATATGAAGTAATAATATTGCAGCTCCAATATGCAGAATACCAATCAGCTTTATTTTAATTGCCTATAAAGCCTTTTGAGCGACGTTTGACCGAACATAAAATAAATACTGTTGAATCGAGAAAACACTGTTTATATTTATTTCGTTTAAAACAACGGGCACCTTCGAAACAAAGTTGAAGGTGGTACGATTGGCAAAATATTTTTCTGATTAAAAGTTACAACTATGAGTTTAGTTTGTAACTTTCGGGATCCTCTTAAATTTTGGGCAAAACACCAACAGTAACGAGCCGAAAAAGTAAAATGTGACTTACCACGATTCGCTAACTTTTCTATTTTGTTTTCTGATATTTTGGTATAAATATTTTTCGTCAACTTTTATAGAACATTTAGGTGAAAATAAAATTTACTACTTATTGAAAATTATACTCCAGTAAATCAATTATAGCTTATAAGTGTAGAAGTATTACCATGCTGAATGCAGGCATACAGCCGAATAGGTTCGACACGACCGAGGACGTTACCTCTCCCTTACACGATAGCCGCGTAAATTAACAGCTGTTCAGTCGCGTTTCGTGTAGCATGTAATATTTTTGGTGGGCTATGGAGGAAGAGGAGAATGGAGAGTAACACCTGTATAGCCTCTATGCGGATGTCTGATGGGCGTCATTACTCACGAAAACAACTGAGACTCCTCGTTTGATCCTCTGAACTATAAAAAAAGGGGATCCCCTAATGAATGTTACGTAAACCACAAATTACTACGCATAACAGTAATCCGTCAATCGTACGATCTTTACCGAATACCTCTCCCTTACACGATCATCTTAGTAATAACTCAATAATTTCCAACATATTCCGCCAACAATATTCCCTATAGAATTCTTTATTAAGACGAACGAGCTAATGAGAACATAAACTAATTATTATCAATCCACATTTATTTCGTGCAGACAATAGATTATGAGGTTCAGGGTTGGCTGCATTGCAATCTATCGAGATGGAGTGTACGGGACTTGTGACTTGATAACATGTTGTGTTGTTGTTTAAGTGACATCAAGAAAAGTGCGGTTTTTAAAAAAAACGGTAAAACTTCTATACGTGCGCTTGACGTAAAAATCACACATCGGGAGAGGTCAATGGAAGTTGTCATTCAAATTCAAAATTCAATATCATATGACATGGTAATTCATTGTAACTACGGTAATTAAAATAAATTAAAGTTTTACTTCAGTTGTGTGGTCTAAAGCACACACTTTTTTATAATATAAGGGGGGTTTAAGAGCACTTGCCAACCACCACCCATGCTCCTACCCACCTCTCGGTATACGGAGCTAATCGCGGGAGATGCACGCGAGTTTCTTCACCGGCTCTGTTCCCCAACGTGCAATTATTTTCTCTCTAAAAATGTATTAAGTGCCCTCTCATTAATCCATTCCCCCTTATGCGCAAATGTTTTCATCTGACCAAAACTTTGTTCGGTTGCAACTAAGTCTTGATAATAGACTGGGCCCATTGTAGTCTGTAACATGCCATCCAATATTACATTTCGCTCGTCTTTGTACAAGTCACATTCCTTCAGTAAGTATATGCTCCCGCAAGATGCCATCCAATATTACATTTCGCTCGTCTTTGTACAAGTCACATTCCTTCAGTAAGTATATGCCGCAAGATGCCATCCAATATTACATTTCGCTCGTCTTTGTACAAGTCACATTCCTTCAGTAAGTATATGCTCCCGCAAGGTGCCATCCAATATTATATTTCGCTCGTCTTTGTACAGGTCACATTCCCACAGTAAGTATATTATGCTCCCGCAAGATGCCATTTAATATTACATTTCGCTCGTCTTTGGACAAGTCACATTCCCACAGTAAGTACCTATATGCTCCCGCAACATGACATCCAATATTACATTTCGCTCGTCTTTGTACAAGTCACATTCCCACAGTAAGCATATGCTCCTGCAAGATGCCATCCAATATTACATTTCGCTCGCCTTTGTACAAGTCACATTCCCACAGTAAGTATATTATGCTCCCGCAAGATGCCATCCAATATTACATTTCGCTCGTCTTTATACAAGTCACATTACCACAATAAGTATATGCTCCTGCAAGATGCCATCCAATGTTACATTTCGCTCGTCTTTGTACAAGTCACATTCCCACAGTAAGTATATGCTCCCGCAAGATGCCATCCAATATTACATTTCACTCGTCTTTGTACAAGTCGCATTCGCACAATAAGTATAGGGTCTCTGGTCTCAATTTCATGCCCATTCATGCATCATTCATTAGGGCAGGATAGCAAGGCATACATTCTTCCTCCCACCTCCATGGGCCATCGGATACTTACACGTGCCGGCCTCATTCGGCTACATGCATGTTTTCAGCGTGGTACTACCTCTTACTATATACATGGATATAAATACATATATACGCTTAAAAACATTACCCTCTTAACACAGTCGGGTAAATGAACAATTTGTAACTTGTTCCGAATATCTACAATAATCCTCTCAGCTCGCGTAACAACAAACTAGTTCGTTACGTGAAAGCGTGGACTTGGAAACCATTTACGTTGGATCCTCCGTACGTTGACCTCGATAAACACCGCGACTGGCGAAGTCTATTTTTTCGGCATTTATAAAAAAACCGATTAATGTCACTCTGCTGGGACCTGATTATAATCGGAGAGGATTATACCGAGGACAAGCATCAGGGCTTAGCATTTACTGGAAGGCATCGGCAATTTTCGTCGTAATGTAAACAAAAATGTGTGTGCTTTAGACTTCGCGGCTGAAATAAAAGTTCATATACGAAACATAATTATGATAGAGAGAGAGGAAGAAAATGTGCGCGCGCACTGCTCTTTCTTGCTCTTACAGTAATATAAGAAAAGTAAGTCTCTCTCTTTCTGTCTTCACTAACTCATATCTGCCTCTCAAAATCCCTTTGCCGCGCCCGATCACACTTTTCACAACGCTCTCCTTACGCGTTCATCAGCTTATTCCCCAAACCAAGAGCTTCTGGGACGTGTTTATAATCGGAGAAGATTATACCGGAAAATTGCACAAGGGTTGTACAAGAATCAAAGTATTTACTGGAAGGTTTCTCGTCGTATTATAAACAAAACATTACAACCATCTGATTTCAAGTGAGTATCGAGGCTCGAAGATATTTGACTTTCAGGCAGCGCCGTATCCAGCTGAAGGCTTAGTGAGGCTGTAGCCCCGAGCCCCGTAAGACCTTAAGATCATTTTCGTACCCATCAAAGGGGCCCCTTTTCAACTCCAAGATCTCCATTCCCGGGCCCCTCCAGTGCTTAATCCGGCGCTATTTGCAGGTAATCATTATTCTTTAGACAAACGAGACAAACTAGCATCGGAGCCTTAAGAAAGAAAGAAAGAAAGAAAAGTTTTTATTCAAAATAGAATTACAAGAATTACTTTTTGAACGTCAACAATTAAATCTACCACCGGTTCAACCCTAGCCCTGTCCTGAGAAGAACCGGCGAAACAAACTCAGCGGGCCTCATGTTTTGATCAGTTGTAAAATTCAAAAATATAAAAATACAAGTACATTTGCATATGATATAATACAATACAATTCATGAATGTACAATAATTATGGTAGAGAAACAGCCTGGGAGGAGGGCACTAATCCCAAGATGTGGTATCTGTCATAAAATATATAACTACGACGCCCTTAGACAGCCGCACAATGGACGATGAGGGCCACACGTTACATTATGCGAAAAGAAAGAAGAAAAACAGAAACCCTTTAAAAGCTTAAAATATGTTTTGTTGTACCTAGTCAATCGCGGTGTTAAAGTGAATCCAACGACATCACACACCTTAAAATACGTTCAGCCGATCAGATTAAGGCAAGGAATATCGAAATCTATTTAACAAAACATAGAAATATATCTAGGTCATCTATATTCCTGCCAAAATTCTGCCAAGCAGACTTAATAGTCTGTTTGGCAGAATTTTGGCGGTTTTGCGTGAAAGGGTTATAAACATAAATAATAAGCATACATACAAAATTGTTAGTATTAATAAAATTGGATTAATATGATAAGAATTGGACATAGGTAAGGGAAGTCACTGTCCCCTGAAATACAGACGAATCCTAGCCAGCACACAATTGTAAAGATGCATTTAAGTTGAAATAAATTTTATTATGTTGCTCTGCGGGCAGATCAGCTGTCCGGTGGAAAAAAGACACCGTAGCAATTGCCGGCAAATATACGTGATACTCAGAAGTGAAGAGAATGGCGTTAAAAAAAATGGCCTAGGTATACATAGCTGTTGGCAGATTGTGGTTGGTAATTGTGAGATATTAGATTATATTAGACATTGTGTGAATTATAATTAGATAGGTTTATCTATCTAATTATTAGCAAGTATTATATATATAATACTAGCTTTTCCCGCGGCTTCGCTCTCGTTTCTCGTTGAATCCAATCAATAAATACCAATTAACAAATAGAACTACAACAGAACTCCAATATCTGTCACAATTTCTAATACATCTAAGAATATGTGTACAAAATTTTACAATCATCAGTTATGTAGTTTTGGCGTGGAAGCGTAACAAACATACTCACATTCACATTTATAATATTAGTAGGATTGATGTATAATCCTACTTGGAATATATTATGAATGTGAATTATCATATTGACGTCCAATAAAAAATAACGTGGCCGAGTCTGCTGAATTTAAAAACGGACCATATTGTATTCCAAAAAAGTTTTAGTCGCAAAGTAGAAATATAAAGACAGGAAAGGCGGATCGGAACGGAGTTGTATCTTCGCCAGCCGGACACGACCTATATACGTAGTCCGCACCTCCGCAAGCCAACAGCGATAGTATTTTTTCCTGGTTTTATATTTTAATAATTTTACTCTTATCGGTATACAGGTGAGTCACTTCTGATATTGCTGTACACATTTTGAAAATGAACATTTTACGTTGGAATATAAAATGATAAGTTATTTCACTTTAAAATGTAAAGAAAGATTGTTTTTGTAGTTGCATTACATTCTTAGCAAGTCTCAAAGTATTTAAGATCTATCTGATACACAGTGTCACCGAGTGTGCAAATCCTTCTAATATTATAGATACATGTATGTATATAAACATGTACATGTGTGTTTGTTACTCTTAATAATAATTGAACAAATTTGGATGAAATCGAAGCTATGTACTACACTATACAAAATATAGTCTTTATACCAAGTGAATGTATAATATACAATTACTTTAGATTGATAATATAAAGTCGAAGCATAAAATTAATTTAAACCCGGCCTGTATATTTCAGCACTTTGTATAATTTAATACACTTTCCACTTGAAAAATGATTCCATTGCTATTTCTAATCTCGTCAAGCCTAAAGTGCATTTAAAATTTTTCAACCAACAAAAGACTATCCTCTAAGGTTGTTAGACGTCGCCTCCAGATTTCCATAACCATTGCGATTTTGTATGTTGGACTCTAGTTGGCATGCCGCCAAACAATTACTTTGTCTCGTCAAGAGCACTTCTACGGCTGATGGGACTTAATGTCTTACGCTTACCTCGTACATCGCCCCTTTTTAATTTAGAATGCATAAGAAACGCTTAGAGATCTAGCGTTTCGCATTTACATAAAGTATGGAGTGTTTTTTGAGTATGTTATGTGCAGGAGAGTACTTCACAACTAAGAGCGTGTTTCAAGTTCGCAAGCCTTTTAAATATGTTCAGAATAACGGGAGAAAACGGGAGAAGATTATATTCTAATTCTAAATATAATCTATACATATAATAAAACAGTAGGAAAGTAAAAACTGTCCATGGAATATATTTTAAAATAATACTTTTAGCGAGATCTACAATCGATATTGAAGCCAAAAATAGAATCTTTAAAATTTTTCTCTGTTTGTCTGTATGTATGTCTGGGCTAAACTCAATAAGTACTACGAGGATTAACTTCAAATTTTGCATGAATATTACAAATAGGTCGGGCCAACATATAGGCTCCATGTAATCAGCGGGGGAGGAGCTGTGAATCTTTCATTCGAAGGAATTGACAACCTCTATTTTTAAAGTCCGAAATCCACGCAGGCGAAGCAGCGGGCGGAAACAATTTTATAAATATAGTCTTATTTGCTTTTACACGTAGCACAACAATTACAAAAAGTAAAACTAAATTTACAAAAATAAAACACACACCTTTTTATGATGACAACTATGCATGTGCTCGTGACAATGCAAAAGTGTAAGAAACTCAGTAAGAATGATCTAAGGATTAATATTAATAAGATAAATAATATAAAGATTATGTGTAAATAACTATAATACACCATAATTTATATTTCTTTGCTTTTGGAAATCATAGGATACGCTAGAACCAAGGACGGTCGTTAATTGTGCACACATGTAACATAACTTTATTTTCTTACTTTTATAACTTTAAAAGTAATATAAACAATTGCCATCACTATTAAAATAGCCCCACTTCTGAAGAAATTACATAGAAACTACATCAGCATATCTCCACGCTAGTTCCCTTATAAAGTAGGCAGAGAGTACAGCGTGCTACATAATATCATGATCCTTACACACTCGCTTTCTCCACATTCATACAATAAGGAATTACAAACAAGCAGAATATTAATGTCTCCCCTTTACAAGGTCCGACGTTAAGTTGAAAAATTAGATTGTTCTAGCCTATCGTACTTTAAAACACAACCTCCTTTTTTCCTTCGGAGTTTCAGTCAGTTTGTTATTAGGGACTGCCGGGTCGCCCAGATGCTCTATAACTAGTCCAAAGATGTTGAATATTTATTATTATTTTTATATTAATTGAATACTTATATATTAATTGAATATTTATTATTGTTGAAATGTTTCTTACAAAAACATAACTACGGTTTTTTTAAGTGCGGAACACAAAAAAATGTGGTCCTCTGATGAAAAACTTTATAAAATCACACATGTTCCCAAAATCATTGATTTCCACGCCAAATCATTCACAGCGTGAACAAATTCTTAACTAACTAACTATATCTTTGTATAACGAAAGAGGTAATTGGAACTAAAACTCGCTTTCTCGTGTAACAAATAGGAGTTACCATACTACAGCTAAGGCCAAAATAAATAAACTTACTATCATTTCATTATCTACACTCGGATGAAGTAATCTAACTTGTAGCGCTTTGGTATCACTATGTTGTTAGTAATGTATCGAAATAGAAAAGTTTTTGCATGTTCTGAACGGAAAGAAAAAGTTTTCATCTTTGTTATCCTTATATGAGTATTTTTGGTCATGATTAAGACCAAAATCTTCCGATTGGTTTGATATCTTTGAATTGATTAGTTATCTTAGATTAGGTTTTAAAATTGATCGAAAATTCGGACCCAATTTCTGCTAGATCACTTAAATCGTATCTTAAGTATGTAAGTCAATATAATACGTAGTACAGCCATAAAGGTTGTACTTCTAGAGGTACATAAAGTACGTCTCACCTTCATTTTAATGGCCATCTCAACTATCGAGAGAACGATGCGATCGAACACATTTACTTTTCTTCTTCTACTAATATTATAAATGGGAAAGTTTGTATGTATTTTTGTTTGTTTGTTTGTTTACTTACTCAAAAACTACTGAACCGATTTTCATGAAATTTAACACACATTTAGAGAGTAACTTGGATTAACACAGGATAGTTTTGATCCCGAAAAATGTTCCTATGGGATGCAATTTTCTATTTTCCACGGCATCGAAATTTACGAGGGTGAAACCGCGGGTTTTTATACCACAACAAGCAAATAATAAAAAAAAATGTAATAGCTAGAGCCGATAGAAGTAAAAATTTAATAATATCCTTAAATGCTATGTGTAGCTCATAGCTAGTAGCGATTAGCATGTTTGCTGACTCAGATTGTCTGCAAAAATGCTATTCGCACTATTTTTTCTTTCAACGTATATTAAAACACCTGGATTACTTAAAGTGAATTTATTCAATAATGGAGACATCTACATTGACGACACTTGAAGCCAAGACAAGACAAAGAAATTGGCGTAACGCCAGACCCGCTTCCTGAACGAATGCTAAAGTTCTGTTACTAACAGGTATGGAAATAGGAATGCAGCCGATCAAAGATTGTTCTGTTTTAAAAAGAGAATGCAAAGTTTTGTTGTTTGAAACCGATAGTAGCTTCCGAAATAAAAATGCAAATTGTACTGCTTTTCTGTTTTCGTTCTACTTTGCGAAACTTGTGCTTTTGATATTGCGAAACGTTCAGGCCATTTTAATGACGTCCCACTTTAGATTCCGACTGGCTTCAGAAGGCGCCATTACATAATATACAGTCCTTTATCTCCGGGTGAAACGGGCTTATGTTATAAGACACACATTCTAAATGATGTTGCGCAGAAAATTCTCCCGAGTCTCTCTGTTATCCGCGACTTCAACCGCGTTTATTTTCTTACAAATAATCTTCCAACGAACATATTTCTTTGTTACAACGCAAAAATTAAATAAAAATATCTACCTTAGGGACATCAGATTTATAAGATATACACACACCAAGCGGCTCCACCGCTATTAACTTTGACACACGCCCAATCATCAATCGGATTTTCAATTACCTATACGATTTAGGGATCGTCAAGATAGGTGCTTATTATGTCTTTAATGCCGACACTTTTTCTATATCTCTATGCCGACAACGGATTTGCGTGACATATGGTATTGCGGATGTCTGTTGGCGTCGGTGATCGCTTATCACGTAACGCAACAAATTGTTTGCCTGCTTTGCTTTGAAAAAACTAATATACACAAAGTTGATAAAAGCGAGAGGCATTAAATGATACCACATATTTAGCGTATAATTTCCAGGTTATATTTTATATTTCCAATAAAAATCAGATCAATAGGAGCAATAGTTTAGCCACAGGAATTTTTTAAAGTTTTTTCTCATATCGTACACGCTGTATCGCAGCTGATCTCCGGCTATGACCGGCCGGGGTCATTCAACCCGTACGAGGTTGCCGTTGGCTATACGAGAAGGTACAAAGCATGTTTATGTTTTTTCGCTGTTTAACTTGGTTGAAAAAAGTATTTTCGTATACTCGTCGTAAACTTTTTTTTAATAGTTTCGAATTAACTATAGGCACTTATA
Organism: Calycopis cecrops; assembly: GCA_001625245.1. Taxonomy (NCBI): domain Eukaryota; kingdom Metazoa; phylum Arthropoda; class Insecta; order Lepidoptera; family Lycaenidae; genus Calycopis; species Calycopis cecrops. The sequence goes on from LUGF01038349.1 coordinate 646,718, forward strand.
GTATATGTGGTTTCATTTAATGCCTCTCGCTCTTATCAACCCTGTATAAAAATGCAAAGAATTAGTCCGTAGAGTGGGAAGGAGGAAGGAGGTGTATATAGTCTCTGTACAGATGTTTATGGGCGTCGGTGGTCATGAAAACTGCTCCGACTGTTTGTTGGCCCCACTATACTATTAAAAAAAAGTTTTATTTTTTAACTTGAATTTTGAAAGAAGAAAACACAGAACGCCATATTAAAATCATTTACAATTCTGAAATTAGCGTTAGCATACTTGTACACGCTTCATTGGACGAAAGAAGCTTAGCGGCATTCATAAGCTCACTTGGCATGCTGGTGCAAAATGGCCGCTAGATTGTCGTATTTCATGCGACTTGTAAGAAATCCGTGTAATTTTTTTTTTTGGTACAGGAGGCAAACGAGCAGTCGGAGTCATTTTCATGACTACTGACGCCCATAGACATCCGTATAGAAACTATACAGATCCGCTACCCTCCTTTCTCCTCCCACCTCCATAGGCCACCGGCTACTTACACACCGCACGGAACGCGACAACACTGCTGTCACTTCACGCGCGTCTCGTGTAAGCGAGAGGTAGAGGTCGTGCCGGCCCAATTCGTCTGCATGCAAGCATGCAGTGCGGCACTACCTCTTAAACGCCGTCTAAATGTACGAAGGCTATGTGTGTCGGTAATCACTTACTAGCAGGTGAACGCAGTCCACTAGTTGTTTTATTGTAATGAGTAATATTCGCTTAAACTTAAGACATTCGATTATAATTGTTATTCTTCCACATACCTACAATAGACTATTACTACCCATAGAACTGCAAAAAAGGCCTAAAATACGGTTTGGGCACCAGTCACAAAACACCAACCTCTATAAAAACAATTTCCATTTTTCATGTTATGTATTGTGGTGAGAAAACCTAAATGGATTGGGCAGAAATTTGAAACAGATGCAGATTACAATCTGAAAGAACATAAAAAAATATTTTATCCCAAATAAAACATGACATCGGGATGATTCACGTAGGATAGATTTTACGTAGGTAAAACTGCTAGTGAATTATATAAATAAAAGAATAACTTTAGTTCATGCACTAACAGCTAATACAAACATTCTTTTACTATTAACACAAGTTTCACTTTTTGTTCGGAACCAAAAAAATGTAATGGGATTTTTCTTATTTTCAAATATTAGTCCAATTGCAGGATTAAGAAGGGTAGCTTATTACCCATTATAAAACGGTAGTTGGTCGAACATGCTTACCACTAGACCACCGTGTAGTTACCACTTATATCCATCAACGAAACAGGGAATTGAAATTTCCACAGCAATCCACCCAGCATATAATCCCGGCCGGTAAAATATCGAAAAAATATTAAAAATTTCCTGCTTTAGCGCACGTCCAAAATTGAAATTCATGGCTCCTTTATTAAAATATTCGTCTCTTTTATATGAATACGAAACATCACGTTTATTTTAGAGAGATTGCATGCTGCAGTGTATAATATAGTATAATAAAGAGTATAAGAGTTAAGGCCAGACTCACCTGCGAGTGGCACACAGCGTTGCATTATAAATGAGATTCTTACATAGACACGGACCTTGGTGGCGAATTCTAAAAGTGAACAAATTATTACATTGGGATTTAATGTATTATTAGCTTTAATATGATATAAGCTAAAGTATTTATCAGTGATTGAATATAGATATTAATACAACGAGCATTAAACTTATACATTTATATTTAGAAAGAAAGAAAATAATTTTCAATTTAGACGCGTACATAAATAAATACATAAATAAAAAATGTTAAAAGTAATAAAAAGTTAATAACACAAAATTACAGAATAAAATAAGTTTTGAAACTAATAACCAAACAACGTTAAACCCTACGTTTCAAGATATTAATCCTCCCGTTTCCATGTAGCCCAAGAAAATTGTAGTCAAATTGTTAACATAATAAGTAAATATAATAAAACTCTAAATATTTCTTGATAAGCATTAATTCTTCTGAAATTCCGAACATTCCAATTCAGTATAAAACAGAAATAAATTTTGCAAAGTTCAAAAATCTGATGAAGAAGCTATTAAAAATACACAAAAAGTAAAACACATTAAATTATTTCCAAAGCAAAAGAATCATAATTTTTTTCGCATACGTGGTTCTCATTAAAACCTATTCATGGTCCTCTCAACCCCTCCCCTTCAAACCTCCCACACTCCTTAAACTATTCCGCAGTAAACGAAGATCTAAGAGGTACGCGCCAGTAATGTTTCTGTCACATCCAGCAAAGTTTAATGCCTTGAAGACGTTGAAAGCGTTATTGAACAGTATTGCTAAAATGACTTTACCGCTGGTATTTGTCGCTCCACTTGTTGATCTCATTTGACATCCCTAAATCAGAACTCACATTAAATTACAGTCGTAAATTTCTCGCTTAAGCTCATCGACAAATAACCTAACATTCAGCCCAGGACATCTAACTTAGTTACTATCAAGGTAATTTTCCGTGAGATTTCCATGCCATGCCCAACACTTTTCTTTATCTATACAAAAATTTTCAATCTCATTGAAATAGGTAAAAAGATATAGTTGATTAAACCATTTCGGAGAAAGGGACCAGTTACAATACAGTCAATTAAAAACGAATCTACAAATGGAAAATTAGCTTAAAACACCTGATCGTTTTAAAAATAAAACTGTTATGGACATGTTCCTGTCACTTGCAAAGTTTCGCTGTCATTATCCGCTTCCACATTCAAACGGTGAACGCAATTTAATAATGCGTAATGCAACGCAGATTTAACTTTAGTATAAATCGTTGATATTACGAACGTAAACGATTTTAAACGCGAATAAATATCAGTTTTAATTAAGGTAGTAAGGGGTAGTGCCACGCTGTTTGCAGCTGAATTGCTAAGCACTACTGGAGAGATACCTCTTGCTCACCCGATGCTAGCGTATAGTGAGAGCTGTGTTGTCGTGTTTTATGTGGTGTGTGAACCTGAGTGGCTCTTTGTCCCCGACACCTTAAAAAACCTCATATTCTGTTTCTACATGAAATTATAATATTTCCTTACTGAGCTTTTTCATACACAAGTAATTAACTATAAAGTGCAATATTTAAATACTTGTAAGGCAACTCTAAGGGTTGAATAACAAACATCACGAGATGTCATCACTAAGCTGTGCTACTGTAAATGTGTGGTTAAATTTGTGGTGTTTTAAAATTTGTTACAGAAAATATTTTTTATTTTTGGAAACCTAGAAGAGTTCAACACGATGATAGGATTATACACTTGTGACGTAACTGGTAGGCGCCGCAAATACTTTGTATAACAAATATTTTTTCATCAACGATATATTTTTTAAAGCAATAGTGTCACATTTTATTAAACCCTATTGATATCGGTTTTTATAACTGAAGTTTTTTTTATCTAACTTCATTGATATATCATATCTATCACATTAAATTGAAAGGTAAAACCAGTTATAGAGAAAACAATGTCGTATATGAATATTGAACACCATTTGAATAGACATACAAGTATATTCACTTTAAGGTTGCAGCTGTCTATATTTAACAGCTTGGCACAACTATAGAAAAAACATTAAAAATGGAGCTCGATAAAAAACTGAAAAGTGCTTACACTAGCAGTCATAGAAAAATAAGCCGTTGTTTAATAACAAACGTGAAAATGCATTTGAAACAGAAATGACGGTACAAAAGTCAAACGATAGCGAGTCAAACTAATTAAAAACGTACCCAAGTCCTCGGCGTCCTCGCTCCACTCGCCCGTGCAGGCTGCGAGCGTCACCCACGTCACTATCAGCACGGCCGTCCACAGAACTGACCTCGTCATATCACTTACTTTATACATTTCAGTACAAGTTCATCAACAAGTCCAATTAAAACCCTATTTTATAAGCAATGATTATACACTACCGAACGAAATTAGTTTACATTATTCGCACTATTTGTAAAACTAGCCTCCCCTCACGACTGAAATGGAATCCTAACGAAGTTTATATAGAGTTGATTTTATTTTTCACATCCGCGAAGAATAACATTCGTTACCTATTGTCGATTTTCCACAATCGATTTGATTTATAGAATTCGTTCATATTGTTGGTTCCGTGTTGAAATTATGTTCGACAAAGCAATTGTATGATTTACATTTGTGCGGTGTTTCAATTAATTAGATCCAGTGTCAAATGCTCGTCACACGATTGGATTTAATTGTAATAAACGCACAAGCGTACACGTAATTCGATTTATGAAAATGTATTCGATTTCTTTCTTGCCGTCGAAAATTGTAAAGCCCGGTTAAGTATTACGATGAATAATTCAATAGGCTTTTAACATGGCGCCAAGACGACAGCGGCCACCTGAAACAAAATAATGTTATATTTTATTTACGCCGTAATATGATTGAGCGCGCCGCTGCTGGTATTTTGGGCTATAATGTGTAGTGAATTAAGTTCTTTTTATAGAGTTTTTCTTATTACCAAGGAATCGAAGGAACATATAATGGGAAATGACTGAAGTAAGCCTTAGACGTTCGCATAGCTGATAACAAGTTGGTAGATGCATAAAGCTGCACCAATCGCAGCACGTGCGACGCTCGTGATGAAAGCTTTGATTTAAAAAAATGTGATTGTTTTCAGAAAAAGAAAAAAGGATATACTACGCACAAAGTGTCTCAAGGACACATGCGTGGCGCACTCTAATAAATATTCACGCAGATCAACGCTAAGCGCCCAGTACATGCTGATCTCTGCTGTGACACAGTTGTATATCCTCACAAGCTAATATTTGCATTAAAACCTGTGCCGCAGCAACCCATTGACCCACGATGTCAAACAAATGAGCGCTACATACGCAGAAGTGGGTCCTCATCTTTATCCCTTTGCTGACTCACCCCTTTTGGACCATTATAAACCTCATTAGATGTAACAGTACAACGACATCACACACACAAAAGATACGCTTCCTCGAGCTAGCTTTATAAAGATACAAAATAAACAGTTTGTAATAAATAGACTAAGAAACACAAGAGAGCAATAAAATAACTAATTAAATTATATACAATCTACAAATGTAAATTTGTTTTTCTTTTTTATAGAAGAAAATATTTTACAAACAAACATCGCATATAAGTTTAAAGTAGAAAATAAAAGCTCAGATGAGTCGGTGCACACTTCATTTTCTTACAGTTCGAACGTAGAAAAAAGAAACGTAATTGCATAACTACAATTTCTCGGTACAATTTTCTCTATCCACGCCAAGGCGCTTTCTATTTATTTTAAAGGGAATTTCTCGGAGAAAAATTTAACAAAAGCTTTCAAGAAGCAAATCCTTCATCAAAGCAGCTCAACGAGCCGTAGCGAGTGCCGAAGCGCTAATATAGTTTAGGAGACAGTGCTCCCCTGTATTTCAGCCTTTTAAAAAAGATCTTACGTGATGGTGTTGGGTAATACGGGACTATAATACTGGCGGGCGTGAAAGCAAATTCCTGGAGTCCAAAGTGACTTTACGATCACAATTTGTACTGTCAGAATGTAACTAATTTAGCGTAACAATATTAAGCTTTAACTTTGTTACATTTTGTGAGTTTTCTGGTTCTCCCGGTGGATAAGTAATGTGATAAGTGTGTCTGATAACAGTTTTTCTATATCTAAAGAACAATGGAAAAATAGCCCTAGGCATTTTTTAAACCGTTTATGAATGTGAAATTTACCAAAACACTGTCACTTTATTTTCTACATTTTAAAACATATTATTTATTATATATATATTGGAATATCACAAAATATATTACCACTTTAAACATATTCGATTTATAAAAAAAGTTACAAAAACTAATAGGTATATCACATATTAATTTTTGTTACTTTATTTTCTTTCATATGTATTATGTATATAAATGATTGCTTATCTGTATATCTCTTGCAGAATCGTATACTATGCATTTGATAAATGTGATGATCTATCTCAAAGTTTTTGTATATGAACCCATGAAGGTTTCTGTGTTGGTATGACCAATTTTCGAAAGATGGCACCACTGTCAATCCAATGAATTTTATTGCCGTGACAGTTCATAATGATGCAGCTGTTATGATAGTTAGAGATATATGTTAAGTATTATACAGTTTATTAATTAACAAAATTTAAATTAAAATTAATCACGTTTTTAGGTTTCCGTATCTCAAAGAGAAAAAACGGAACCCTTATAGGATCGCTTTTTTGTCCGTCTGTCTGTACGTCTGTCAAGACCTTTTTCTCTAAAACGCGTGAAAGGATTAAGCTGAAATTTTTGTCAAATACGAAGGTCAGTTACGTCTTGATGCCTTGAAAAAATCACACTTGTAAGTTAACGAAATAAAAAGTTAAAGCCAATTATGCACAAATTTTGTATGAAAACGTACTTTGTCGAAAAGCTAAAATTTACGGGTACTTCCCGTTGACCTGGAGTTGTAAAATTTGGCAAGAAGTAAGAACTTATAGCACATATATAGGACTGATAAAAATGTGTGCCGCAACCGTATAGACGGTTGCGGCACG
>LUGF01038349.1:653438-669537 GCA_001625245.1 Calycopis cecrops
CCAATGCAGTCAAAAAACAATGCAAAAAAACCTATTTTTTTTTTAAATCACTGTCTTTTTAGATTCCTAGTGATTGACAATTTTGTTATTTCGTCCGGGAAAAAAACATATGTTATTCATACATTCAGACTACAAACTTTATTTATGTAGTACTACACAAATAACTTGAAAGTAGCGAATTTATTTTCTAACCTTATGCTATCAGTGAGATTGTTTTTGCTTGTAGGCAGCGTTGTATATAGCATTATATACAGGCTACATATGTTAATAGTCTTATAACATTTATATATATATTCATTACGACGAAAATATGCATACCAATATTTATACAAAACAGTAACAATCTACATATTATACATTTAAATAAAAATTAATGTTTGTCTTTTTTTATGGTATAGAGGGGCAACCGAGCAGTCGGCATTTTCATAACCACCGACGTCCATAGTCATTCGCATAGAAGCTATACAAATGCCTCCTTTCTCCTCTCACCCTCCATGAGCCGCCATTTTTTGTATTTGTGTATATAGCGGCAACGGAAATACATAATTTGTAACACTTTCTGCTTTCAAACTATCACGGTATGAGATATAGCCTGGTGACAGACAGACGGACATACTGATAGACAGACAGCGAAGTCATAGTAATAGGGTTCCGTTTTTACGTTTTAGGTACGTAACCCCAAAAGGTATTTTAAAAATGTAGCTGGTGTTTTATTGAACTCAAAAAGTGCTAATGATGATGGCGAAGATAAAGCCTAGGAATAAGGTAAAGCCTAGGAACGTCTCTGCGCCTTTTGTGTCCACTGCGAGAGCAATCAATCACAGGCTGGTAATCCGTAACTGACTTTACGACCGGTTCAAATTTTTCAGAGCCCGAATTTCATCAATTCTCATTGCCTTTGGTATTCGTGTAGTCTTTGATAATTGGGGGATGATGTTAATAAAAGTAGACCTTTTGGATTTATAAATACTAGTCTGGCGTCCGTGAATCATAGAAAAGTAGCTGTAGGTAGTACGAAGGTTGGTCGATGTAGGTCGAGTAGAAATAGAAAGCAGCGCATCTGTATATCCTCTATGCGGATGTCTGTGGACGTCGATAGTCATGAAAATGGCGCTGACTTCTCGCTTGCCCCCTATACCATGCCCCCAGATGAACGTATACATATACCAAAATATTTTTGTTCTGTCTATGTGTTTGTTCAGACTTATCTCTGAAACGGATGTACGGATGTTGACGGGACTTTCACTGAGACTGATATACTAAGGAGTAACTTGGACTTTATTTAATTTATTTCTTTTTTAATTCCACGCGAGTGAAATCGCGGTCCCAACTAATTATAAATGAACCTGATTATAAATTTGTTCTGAATATAAAAAGTATTTGTAAAAACTGAAGCATTACAAAATGTTGAAGTAAGTGTTAAAATTTTCCGTGCTGAAAATCGGTTTTTAAGGTTGACAAATCAGAATATAGCCTTCGGCTATGAAGCCAACCTTTACCACTTAGCCATGGCGGTCAGACTAACAAGTCACTAACAATTTTATTTCTTTTTCTATTTCAGATGATGTAAATACGCAGTACTGGAACACCACAAATACTCATACAACTCATTTACTAAATTATAAATTACTAGCTGTGCCCCGCGGTTTCACCCGCGTTTAATTTCTAAGAAATCCATATAAACTTCAATACCCTATTTCACCCCCTTAGGAGTTGAATTTCTAAAAATAGCTAAATACCTTAGCGGATGCCTACGTCGTAACATCTACCTGGATGCCAAATTTCAGCTTGATCCGTCCAGTGGTTTGGGCTGTGCGTTGATAGATGGCTATGTCACGTTTGAGTTTTATATATATATATATATATATAGATTTTAATACTTTAAATGTTCATTGTTTACTTTATATTTAATAGACTAGCTGTTGCCCGCGGCTTCGCTCGTGTGGTTTTTCGCGATAAAAAGGAACCGATGGCACTCTTCAGTCTTTCAACTATCTACATACTAAATATCACATCGATCCGTTGATCCGATTTAATGTGAAAGGACAAAGAAACAAACAAACAAACACGCGCATTTATAATCCATAATCATAATAATATGGATTGTAATTTACTTTAATTTTTTTACTTAAGAACTATATTGTCGCTCTCGACAAATTCATGATATCATCATCATCATCATTATCATCATAATCATCATCATCATCATCATCATCATCATCATCATCATCATCATCATCATCATCATCATCATCATCATCATCAGCCTATGCAGCCTATGCAGGCCACTATTGGACATAGGCCTCTAGCTCTCATAGCTAGATCTATATCTTCGGCTAACCTTTTAATATGTTGTCAAGTATGTCTCATCCCGATATTTTTACAAGATTAATACCTGCCTTTTATTTGGAGGCAGCTAAATACAACATAGTTTGTAAATATTACATGGACTTTCTATATTTGATATTATTTGATATGTAAAAGTAGGTTTGCAGGCCACTATTGGACATAGGCCTCTAGCTCTCATAGCTAGATCTATATCTTCGGCTAACCTTTTAATATGTTGTCAAGTATGTCTCATCCCGATATTTTTACAAGATTAATACCTGCCTTATAACTGGAGGCAGCTAAATACAACATAGTTTGTAAATATTACATGGACTTTCTATATTTGATATTATTTGATATGTAAAAGTAGGTTTAGATATGAACGCTATTGTGTGCGTTATTAAAAGTACAAAGCTATACGGTAATTTAAAATACATTAAGTCTATTATATTGATAGGCTGTGTGTTGTGTCACAAAGTGTTTCGACTTTATAGTACAATTAACAATTCTGATAACCAACAAGAGAATTATATATGGAACACGATACAAGTATTATGAATCACTAATTATATAGCTTCCAAGGATGATTTTGAACATGATATACCTACATAGAAAAGCTTTTGTGAAATTGATCTGTTACCTCAGTTCCATTGTTATATATTCGGGAATATAATTACTTCGCCTAGAATCTACACTTATTGAAATTAGATAAAGAATTTGTTTGGTCGATTGAATCTAATCTCTGGAACTACTGGTACGATTTGCAAAATTCTTTCGATGTTACGTAGTCCGTTTACCGGGGAATCTTATCTATAGACATAAAAATGAAACTCCGCAAATGTTGGTAAGCTCATAACATAGAACTACTGTACCAAATTATAAAGAAATAAATTAATAAATAAATACCTGTGGACTTTACAAACCTCGTTAGCCTAGCCCTGTGCTAAGTACCGTAAGGACTTGTGTTACAGGTACTAGAGAACGGAAAATATATAATAAGTTAATATTTATTCAATTTTGCGTTCATCGTGACAGGGGACAGGTTTGTTAGGAAGATATTTGAAAAATATTGCAGAAATATTTAATATATAATTAGGGTTGAAAAATCCTAACCTTTCTTACTAAAGTAACGAGATGAAAGATCTGCCATGTCACATAACACGTTACCATGACGACGGAGTATGCAATTATGACAAGAAAATGTCTGTCCGGACAGCTAGTAATATAAAATAAATTAGCCATACACATAGGTAAATACATAACGATATGACAATAGAAGTAGAGTATGCGGAATACGCTGGGGAAACAATACACTCTTGTAAATAGTAAGGTCAATAACTAAAACGTAAAAAGAAAAGAAAAAATAATAAGTGGTATCTCAATGACCCTTAATGCCCGAGGGTTGAGTGTGTTTTATATCGCAAACTGCTAAATGACTTATTGACCCCTGAGGTCGATTCTTTTTACGCAGCTATTTACAAATAGCTATATTGATATATACATAATATTAAATCATCCGTGTTATAGTTTTAGTAAGAGGTAGCGCCACGCTGCATGCATGCATGTAGCCGAATCGGGCTGGCACGACCTTGAGTGGCAGTTGTGCCGTAGCGTTTCATTCGGTGTAGGTATAAGTAACCGGTGGCCCATGGAGGTGGGAGGAGGGTGGAGGGCACCGCATATATATAACCTTTATGTGGATGTCTATGGACGTAGGTAGAATAGCTTCGACTGCTCGTTTGAACCAAAAAAAAAGTTTTGACTAAAGAGTCAAGTCAGTCAGTCTAAGTAATCGTAGCAAATGTTACTACTTACATTAATGTTAAACTGATATTCCTGTATTCCTAGTTTTCTATATCCGTGCTAAACTTCATCCAAATCTATTCGACAGTTTTTGAACCAACAAACAAACTGTCGCATTTATAATATTAGTAGGATATGTTTACTGTATGTATGTAAAGTAAAAACTTTGCTTCCCGCGTGTTGAAAGGTAAAGAAATACTTAGCTCTAATGCTAGACTAAAGTTTCTACAATTTTGCTAGAAAAAGGAAAAAGGCAGAATCATACTTTGAATTTATATGTGTACCAAATACTTTGGAAACAGATAGTGCCACTCTGCCCATGTGGCTAAATTGTGCCGGCACGACCGGGTAGGTACCTCTCGCTGACAAGTTACCAGCGTAAAGTGACAGCCGTGCCATGACTTATTAATTGTGAATAACAAATAATAACAGTCATAATAACAGTCACAATAACAAGAATCCTGGAGTGTATATAGATAGTATGTCGTAAATAACAACAGCTTTCACGCTGATATTTGTAAAGCCGATTAGTCTGCAGAGCGTGCCAAAAATATATACAATTCATGTATGTAAGTAAGTGGATATTTTTAGGTAAAACGACTTTTTTAATATAAGGTGGCAAAAGGAGAGAGGCTATACAGATGCGCTGTCCTCCTTTCTAGTAGCCAACGGCTACTTACACAACGCACGAAACGCGACATCACAGCTGTCACTTCACGCCGGTCTCATATAAGCGAGAGGTACCTCCCCGGCCGTGCAGGCCCGATTCGGCTTCACGCAAGCATGCAGTTTGCAATACGTCTTATTAATTGCACACATATATTCACATATTTTTTCAACATTTTGTATGAGATATTTTTTCACACATAAGAATGGCCAATCAGGTGCAAACGTACAGCTTTAAAAACTCCGCAACAGTAAATAAAGTACTAAACTTCTTTTCACAGAAAGTCTAGTAACAGTTTTAACCTGAAGTAGCTGTCGAATGAAGTAAATTTGTCATTAGACCGAATTCGGGGTAAATACCAACGTGTTTGCACATGCAACTCCCCAAAAAGGTGCCTTTTAGGAGCAAGGAATAAAGGGAATTTCCACTTTTGCACGACTACTTGCCAGTGAAATCGGTTTTAAATTAGTTCCGTCACTACGCGATCGCTGAACCGAAGGCAATGAGTTCGAGACCGCTCACCACGGACTTCGTCTGGCATAATGAACGAACTGTGACGCCTGGTGTTCCGAGTGAATCGCCGTCACTTGGATCTTGTGGCCGTTAAATAGCTATATACCTTTATCACGAGTCTTCACAACCGGCGTGATTTTTTTCATAGTAAAAGATGGCAAACGAGCAGTCGAAGCCATGACTACCGACGCCCGTAGATAGACATCCGCATAGAGGTTATACAGTCATACAGATTCGTTCCGCTCCTTCCTACCTACTCCCTCCATAGGCCACCGCCTACTTACAGCACTAAATGCGACAGCGCAGCAATCACCTTACGCCGGTTTCGGTTTTTTTTTTATTATATAGTAGGAAATGATCAGCGTTACGACGCTCACCGACGCCCCTAGACCTCTAGCCCCTAGATCTCCAATTGTTATACTATCTGAATATCCATTAGGGATCTGCTGAATCAACCGAACAAACCAATAACGAAGATAATGGATGGATGAAAATGAGGAGGAAGGAAGACAAATATGCAAGGATCATTTTTTGCACATTTTTTTATAATAAACAAGTACTAGCCCTCTTGAGTAAATATAATAAGGTCCATAAGCGTTCTCTAAACTATATTAGGTTACAGAAAAATAACCCTTCTTCTTTTTATCACCCCATGGGTCGAACTGTCAAAAACAACATAAAACGCAACAATATAACATGCCCATATTCATTCATCGAGTGGTTCAAAATGCATACATTTTGTAAAAGTAAAAAAAAATCAGTTCGTAAGAATCAAAAATATACCTAAAAAGTACTTAATATGAATGAGAATATCTAATAAAGTTTATTTCAACATTTTAGCCTTATATTCGGAACTAGTAGTTTCAGAGATTAGCGCGTTCAAAGAAACAAAAAAATAAACTCTTCAGCTTTATATTATTATTATAGATAATCGGTTACCGGTATCTGTTACTCAAGTGAAACCGGGAGAGACAGCTTGTATCTATATCATTAACTAGCCGACCCGTGCCCACTTTTTTGTGCGTCAAAAAAAAAAATAGTTCTTTCGTAAAAATAGCCTTATGCTACTTACTGATAGCTTTCAATTAGAGATACAGAAAATGGCTAAAATCGGCCCAGTAGTTCCATACAAACAAACAAAAAATCTTTCATCTATATAATATTTGTATGAATAATACAAATAGAGCCAGAGGTACATTGTAACTTAAAATGATTCCTCTCGACTATCAAAATATCAATTCGAAATTACAGAAGAAAATAGTAATTTTAAAAACGTCCACCGCCGCGAAGTCGGTGGAATTGTACCACGGAGAGCACATAAATCTGTCCAATGGTCCTCGCTTGCAGTTACTGATTGTCCTGGCGCCCTAGCGCGTATGATATGCACTAGGGCGATAGCCTGGCTATGCATGCTGGGACAAACTGCAACCGTGCGAGTACGGTTGCCAGGTGTTAAGATTTAGCTTTTTTACGTTACAGTTACAGTTGTTACACGGCATTTTACAGTTGTGTCAGGCCAAAGTTACACAAGTTCGGCCTGTCCGGCTTTTATTAAGACAATGTAATGTAAATGCATAAAACAAAATTACCATTTTTATTTCATTAAAATCCCAGTGTCAAGCTTTAAGGGTAAAATATCCGGCTAAATATGAGCCTGTGTACGGCTTTTCGATTTTTGAGTCTGGCAACCCTGCGTGCGAGACAGTGTCTGTACAATTTATATACTAACTAGATGTGTTCGATTTTAGCAGCGTAAGATAATTAATAAATCCTTACTCAGAGCCTTCGTAAGCTCATGCATTTTTAAGGCTCGCTATTTATCGAAAGTTAATAATGTCTTTTTTATACAAGGTTGATAAAAGCGAGAGGCTTTAAATTAAACCACATAATATACTATAAGTGTCTACAGTTAATCCATAACTATTAAAAAAGCTTACGACAAGTATACGAAAATACTTTTTTCAAACAAGTTAAATAGCGAAAAAATGTAAACATGCTTGTACCGCGGCGGCTACAGTAAGCAGCAACCTCGCAAGGGGTGAATGACCCCGGCCGCTTATAGTCGGTGATGCCCGCATTCCTCTTCTGTCCTCCATGGGTCACCGACTGATACACGGCACTGAACGCGACAGTTTACGGGGTACCTACTACCTATCCTGATCGTGCGAGCCCTATTTGGTTGCATGCAGCACTATCTCTTACTATTTTTTATACCTCCTTCATTCTCTCCTTAGGACGCAATGTGTGCCACACAAGCCCCACTTACCGGACTAATTTTGTAAATTGATTAATTATTTATGGTTTATTAAACTATAATTGACCGGTAATAATTGTTAATTATTTTTGTCTTGTATACAATGATATATCATTTAAATAGCTAAATCAAATTTATATATACAAATAAAATTTATTTGTCAGTTTATCATTTCAAGATAGTTATTTTCAATATCAGTGTGTTATTTTTACAATAATTCCTAAATAATGTTTTTTAACATTTCTGTCTGTCTATTATGCTACATGCTCGGTGTAATCTGAATCTGCAGGATTTTAAAGTTACTAAAGACAGAGTCTTGAGAGCAAGACAGGCTACATTTTACATACCAGTGTTTCGTCGAGTATAATAGTAGTAAAAAAAAATATAAAAGATAGTAATTTGTTCATGATTACAGTACAGTGGTAATTTACATCCACTATTTTTATTAATGCGAAAGCTTGTATGCTTTTTTGTTACTCCGTCACGAAAAAACTGCTTAACTGATTTTCATGAAATTTGGCACACACGTAGAGGGTAACTTTGATTAACACAGGATATTTTTATCCTGCAAAAATATTTTTATAAGATGCCATGGGATGATTTTCTATTTCCATGTGATCGAAATTTACGCGGGTGAAACCACGGGGCGTAACTAGTATTACATAATAGAACAATTTATCAGGGTAGTATATTTAATACCAACATATTTATTAAAAAGAAATGCATGTTAATTTAATTGATGAAATGTTCTATCAATGGAAAAATCATTAATAATTTGCGCCATTTTTTATAAATATATACAAAACTATGGAGAAGAATATAGTAGATACTAAGACAAAAAAGGTATAAAAAAAGATATTTTACATAGAAACGTACATTCACTTATCATATATAAAATTTACCATTATTTTAAAGCTTCTTTAGTTTATTAATTCATTTAAAAATAATATTGTACATTTAATTGAATGAAAATAAATCACGAGTACAACATGAAATATTATAAAAACGTATCTACTTACTAAAATGTATTATGTAATATAAAACAAGCATAATAAAATGGGAGGCACATTATCCTAATAGCGTATTAATAACATAACAAACAATCTAAGAAGCTAAAGCATACAAACATAATACGCGTTATACGTTTCGGTTATTTTTTCCGCCAGCAAATAATATTGTACTCTTTATGAGATCAAAGCCACTTTCACTAAGCATTTTCGACCTTAAAGTAATACTAACCTGGCCAGTAAATCAGCGTAAATATATCCATTTCTTTACACAAAACCCAAAATCTGTACCGTCACACATAAGTTAACCGAGTCGATTCAAGCGCACACAAAAGTTTAAACGAGTCGTTACGTGATAGTTGGTTATCGGTGATAAAAAACACGTATAGCCCATATCGCGGCGCGCGGTTGACTGGCTTGCGTCGATCAGTTGGCACCTTCGCCAGGGCGGCTGGAGCGCCGCCCGCCCTGCCAGGTAACTCGGCCGATACAGGCGCAGGTACGTACTACGTATTAATTACTGAGATCCAAATTAGCGCACTGACCGTACGAAAGTTGCCGACGGAACTAGTCATATCGTTCACGCGACTAAATTCAAATTTAACACTTCATTTTGATACGTGTTATTACGTTGCGCGTATTAATTTTATTTAAATTTTATACGTAAATGTAATTAGTGGAACGTTTTTACATTAATTATTTTTTTTTAGTATTTAATGTTTATATCTTTGACTTTACAATGTGATACAAAATTGTAATCGCAACCTGTCTCAGCACTACGGTGGTATCGTAGGGAAAAATAATTACCCACCGTACCACTGGGGGTACGGGCGGTGGTACGGTGGGTCAGAAGTGTACACAACCCATTCCAATATTAACCAGATAACTAGAACCTGAAAACAAATTCAATGGCTCTTTCTTTTTTCTTTTCCAAAAATGCTTTTTAATCACCTCACGCAGGTGCAGATGAATTTGGTTGCAGTAGGGAAACCTTCAGCATACAGGGCAACGCGATTGCTATTGAGATTTTGTAATTAGTGAGTTTTTGGTGGCCCGTCGGAGTGGAAGAGTAACAATTACACTATTGGCATTTGTCTTATCCTTATATACATATAGTAAAAACTTTTAAGTTAATTGAAATAAAATATTCAATTATAATTGCAATAAGCAGACTTTGCTCCGTTCTCAAAAAATATATTTTGGTCCTTTTCCCTTTATTACAGAGAAAATGTCGTCCGATTATGTTAGTCACTTCCTAAACTGCGTCCACTTTTAAAAGTATTCAACAATTAATATTCAAAAAGTAATTAATACCATGATTGGAGTCTGTTCCTCAGGATCAAAATTGTTTTATTCTTCCTTTGCTTTTGTAAACTGTATTTTTTATATGTAAATAAATAAATGGTTTAAATGGAGTTTGAAGTTTTGTTTTTGTTAGTAGAAGAGGGCAAATAAGCAGCCTGTGAGTTTTGATTACTATCGAGCTCCATTTATGACTTTCTTCTTATTTACTTCGACTCGGGAAATTATGCCATTAGATCACTAGTTCAATTAATTTTATTGTTTGTATTTCTTAGTTCTGAATAAAGTCTATTCCATTCTAGTTTTATAAGAGATTTATTATAGTATCGCTCTTCTACACTTTTTCTTATATGTTTTCTAACAGCATTCTTTGTTATGCGGATGACAATTTCAAAATACGACCCTAATGGTCTCAGCTAGTCGAAGTACTTGGTTGCCATATCGACTATTCAGTTTCGCAACAGCTTCAAAGAAGCTGAGACTAAATTAGTGTCAAAGAAGACGGTTGTGCTAAGCAGTACTTGACCCTAGCACATGTACTGCAAGTTCACAAGGTGCAGGTCCAACAGCATATGAAGTACTGCTCTCACTTTTGTGCCGATAGCCCCATATACCAGCTCGCTCTATTTGCTAACATTCAAAGTAAAACTCTCTAATTGTTGATGACCAAATTATTTCCGAACAATTTCAACCTATAGCACCAAGGAGATATGTAAGTTCTCTCTGCATCTTACACAACGGAGGTCCGAGCGGTTGTTCGGGTTAACACCAGCAGCGAAACTTCGCTTTCTGAGACCACGGTAGAAGTCTTAGTTACAACGTCACCGCCTATGTCCCAAAGTCCACAACTGTACATTACAGGCTCAATTTTTTACCTCGCACCACATCATTATGTAAACATAAGTATAGTAAGAGGTAGTGCCACGCTGCATGCATGCATGCAGCCGAATTTCGCCAGCATGACCGATGAAGTACCTCTCGCTTACACGAAATCGCGTTTCGTGGGGTAATGTAAGGAGGAGAATGGAGGACTATGCAGGCGTATAGCCTTTGTGTGGATGTCATGAAAATCTCTCCAACTGCTCGTTTACCCCTTTATACTATTAACAAAAAAAAACAGCTGCCAACCTCAGTGTTACCAAACCGACACAAGCCGGGTTTTTGATCAAAGAGCCTGCTCCTGTTTCAAAGGACGGAAACGCGCCCGCAAAACGGGTCTATGGCGTCAGTGGTTACCTGTTCGTTTACCCTCCTACCCTCCTCATCTGTAATGAGTCATGGGAGACGCACAAACCACATTAAAGCTGCGTCACATCATGACAGCTTTAAGTGAGCGAGACGAGGAAAACAACCGGTACGACTTACTTACTTACTTACTCCGCTGGCTCAGTGACCCGAAGTGAGTCTTGGCCTCCGACAAGAGAGTGCGCCACTTTTCTCTATCCTGCGCGATTTCCCGCCAGCTATCGTCAACATCGACTGGGAGGCACTTTTCCGATCGTGCCAGCCTAATTAGGGTATAATGTAACGCTTCTCTTGTAGCTGTAATGTGCCATAGCGCCCCCACATATATGAGAGCTTTATTCATTTTATAGAGGAAGATCCTTGCAGGTCAATTGTGACGGCCTCTCGCCCGCGTGACCCTGCCCTAAAGTGACACCCATGTCTAATTTCGTGTTGTTTGTAAGTAGCCGGTGGTCTATTCAATGGACTCTATTGCAAGGGATCCCTCCCTTAGCCGGGAGAGTTAAGAGTAGAAAAGAAGAGGGAAGAGAATTATGCGGATGTCTATTGGCGTTGGAAGTCAATAACGATTGCTTGTTTACCCGCTTATAATATAAAAAAATACTTACCTTTTTAGGTGAAGATCCTTTACCGCTAGAACGAGTACTAGGCTAACAAAAAATAAAAGAGTAAAATGCATGGAACAGGGTAAGTAAAACGAGTATACAAGTTGTCGTGTCAATTGCATACGCCATACAATATTCAAATAGCACAAGCGATTTTAGCGACGCCCCTCCGCTCTTATCGATGACCTACAACGTTTATGAGGGATTCGTGCCGAAGTTAATCTTTCTCGCTTCCGTTATCGATAAACCGAAATTTCATACCAAATGTTTGGTAATTTGTACCGGCGGCCACGTTGGCGATCGGACATAAAACTGTGCTTCAATTTGCTAAAAGTTTTTCGGTTTTTTTTTCTTCTTTTATATCGATAGTTGGTGTTTTACAACTCTTTTTATTCATATTGGAAATAAGGGGATGTTTATTTGGAATTATGCTGATATTTTAGACATATTATGTAAGAAGTGCGTGCTACATTGCAGCTGGATTGAGCCGATACGACAGGGGAGGGGGGCGGTGGGGCTGTTGTTCACATGATACGGCCTTCAGGAATACCTAAATGTCGTTTGTCGCCTTATTCTGAGCACTAGTATCAGTAGTACTATACTTTTTCAACGATTTCTAGTATTACTTCGTAGTATTACTACGTTAGCGTAGCTCTTTTTATCTACAGCGTACTACAAATTCATAAAATTTTAATCTCACAGTAAGGCCTGCTATCTAATATTCTTATATTATATACTGCTATCATATTATGAAATAATGTACTTTTTATACTATTTCTATTTTTTATTAATTTAAATTACATTAATTAGGACAGGTTTCGATACGATACTAATATGATAAACAATGTGACTTGTTATTGTTTGCTTGCAGTGTGCCAAAATTGCGAAATTCTGATCTTCCGTAGAAATGAGTAATTTTACCGCAGTAAAAAGCGTTTTTGATATTGACCGGACTTAGCATCTATACACCACAAAAAGTTTCAACCGAAATCGTCCAGTAGTTTCGGAGATTAGCCTGGACAAACAGACAAACGGACAAACGGACAAATAGACAGACAAAAAATTAAAAAACATTGAAAAGTGTTGCTGTTTTATTATCTGTATAGATTTCCACCAAGAAGTGACAATACACCCTATCAATTTATCTTAATACATAGGTACTTAAATATCTAGTTATTGTTTATCTAGATGACCCCTGAAACTGCTGCACCAATTTATATATTGATTAAATAATATACTTTTTTTACTATTTCCACTTTTTATTTGTTTAAATTACATGAAACACGATCAATTTGGATAAGTCATCGACGTTTGTAATCTACCGATTTAAATGAAATTTCCTAATCTGGACTGTTTTAAATGAAAAAATGAAAATTTGTAACTTTGCTAATAAGCTTTCATTAAACTTTATATTTCCTTTAGATCATCGATATTATTTTGATCGCGTGGTCGAGCCAATTAGTCCTCTGTATATTATTTGTCACGGCAGTAGTTTCATAAAAGCTTATCATTTTTTTTAATTCATAATTAAAAGCACTGATTTCAGTCGTGAAAAACTGATGTATTACTTGTTTTACAAATAAAGTTGCCTTTGTTATGATCAGTAAACTTCTCTATATTTTATTGAAATTTCCTTCAAAGGCGGTTACGTCATTCAAAAAATAGCACCTTATAAGCAGAAGCTCAGAAAGGCAGTTTTTTTTAAACTGATTGCTTGTGTAGTGTGGTATGTAGGTATATTAAAATAAGATGGGTCATAAAAATCTTTATTATTTGTAACACACATTCTCAATTTCATTTATATGTGTGTCAGTCTCTTACTACTTTAGTAATGAAATGCTGCGTACTTCTAGCCGAAGTAGGCCGGCACGACCAGGGAAAATACCTGTAGCTTACACGATAGCGGTGTTAAGTGACAGCTATTCTGTCGGGTTTCGTGCAGTTTACGTCTGTATAAACTCTATGTGGATGGGCGTAAGTGTCATGGCGCCGACTGCTTGTTTTCCTTTTTGTACTATAAAAAAACTGTGATGAAGTTCAGCTATTCGTTAGCTTTCTTTTGAATAAAAAAAAATCTAACAACACCGTAATTCGTTGCCACTATTATGGGCAACCAATTTATTAACTTTATAGTAAGTAAACAAAAACACAAACTTGGGAAAATTCCACTGGCTACTTAGTAGTTACTTAAGCCAAAAAAATACTTGAGAGGGTGAAATAATGGATGAAAGTTAGTATCAATGACCATCAATCATTTCTCAAGTTTAGGAGTATGAAAATAGGCAATATTTGTATTTTCTTTTTGTTTCTTATCCTTTAGTTTGGTGATCGCGTGTAGCTCATAAGAAAATAAAATAATTACCTAGGTATATATTTTTAACCCACTTCAAAAAAGAGATTATGAATGTGTTTAATTTTTTCTTACGCTTTTACCTCACTACTTTTAACTGGATAAGCCATATATATGATTTTTTTTATGATCCATATTAAATTAAATGCTTACGGTAAATAATATCGTACTAAGGTCATATTCTAGAGAACATATTCTATATATATTTTATTATAACACAATGGAAATATTACTAACACTTAGTTACTTAGTTTACATAAGCGAATTTGCAGTTGGCCATTCTGTCATTCATTGAATGTAAACTTTTAATATATTTTTAAATATTTAATTTAGTATGAAATTTGCAATGAAATAAAATTCACAATTTGAATTGTGGATACAAATTTTGCGTTAAGTTAAACAAACCCAACCTAAACCAATAACAGACACGTTTTTGATGCGTAGGTGCTTGAGTCAACATCTAATTAAATTAGAATCCTCAGCTGACCTACGGCAGCTGGTGACCATAATTATTAATTCCTACTGAAGTTAAGTTTCAAAATTCATGTAAAAAGATGGAATTGATGTCATTAGATATGTCTCCTGGAGGAGGAGAAAGGAGGGCGACTGTATAGCCTTTAAGCGGATGGCAATAGGCATCGATAGTCTTATAAATGGCTTAGATTGTTCGTTTGCCCTAAAAAAATATACATGTGATTATGCCGTTATGCAGGCCATTTTTAGATAGTTTGGTAGCTGGTTCAATAAACGTCACCTTAGGTACCGTCTCATAAAGGTTATACAGATGCGTTGCCCTGCTTCCTCCTCCTCCCTCCATGGGCCACCGGCTACTTACATACCGCACGAAACGTTGTGTATAAAGGCATTATAAATAAAATCATTCGTTAAAAATCACAATTAAGTTAAGCAGTCGCCGTGATTGAGACCGGCCCGGAGAATATATAATTAATTTGCGCTGCCGGCTTTAAATAATATATTCCGGTGAAGTGATTCTCTTAAGAGTTCCATTGCTGCTCTGAAAAGAAATCGGACTGACATAATTAGAGGTACCTCTAGAGGCTCAGAGACGCTCAATTAGAGGTCACCTTTTGTGTAGGTATATATGTAATAGTAACCAGTTAAGCTGTCGAGTATTCCAGGTCTGAGTAGTATGTAAATAATGGATCTGCATAACTTCTACTTCCCAGTCATAAAAGCTCTGCGAGCTTTTCCAATGCTTAAGCGCTGAGGACAAATTTAGCTAACGCGCGTGTGCTTCCCCTTTGTTAGATAGGGGAGGTAGGGGACCCCGTCCCCTCAGCTACATAAGTTAATATTTTATTAAGCTATTCTAAAACTTTATCTGGATGCATGTTTGGCATCGACGCGAAAGTTCATGATCAGTTTTCCTATCCACCATAACCCAAGCTAGACACGTCTCTCGACGAGTCCCATGGTCGCTTTGCATCTGTATTCCTACAGCATAAACTAAAAATACTACTCGATCACATTATGTGTGGACCTGGCTGGAATGTGCGCCCCGCCCCCGTTCCCCGTTCACGGCCCCGCGTTCACCCTGTTGCGTCAGTACGCGAACCGTAGTTGAGCGCCGATGCCACATGACGTCATCAACGCCAGTTCCAGAGATAATGTAACCGGGTAGTAACTTCTACTCAATTATCAGATTACAATAAAACAACTTAAACTAATTTTATCGCGGGTTATTTCATTATTTTACAAACTTTCAGAAGCTTTACAGCTACCATGATCACGGGTGGACTGACCCGTGACCACAATACATTGATTGACCACAAAGTATAGATTTAGTAAGAGGTAGTGCCACACTGCATGCTTGCATGCAGCCGACTTGGGCCGGCACGACCGGGGAGGTACCTCTTGTTTACACGCAACCGGCGTGAAGTGACAGCTGTGTCGTTGCGTTTCGTGCAGTGTGTAAGTAGCCGGTGGACTAAGGAGAAAGGAGGGCAGCGCATCTGTGTAGTTGCTATATGGATGTCTATGGGCGTCCGTAGTCATGAAAATGGC
>LUGF01038349.1:669555-705804 GCA_001625245.1 Calycopis cecrops
CCCCCCCCGCATACCATAAAAAAAATTAAAAAAAAATAAAGATAAAATTCGTTAAAAAGTGTTGTATTGTAATGAGTTATATTCGGGTAAACTTAAGACCTCATTAGTTATGAAATGATGATTGCCGTAGACAGCCACCAAAACAAACTTTCCTGCACATTTCCACCCCGTGTCATAAAAGAGTCTTGAACAGTCACTCGCTACACCGCTAGAAGTTTTTTTTATTACACAATAGAAGCAACATTAGTGACCTAGCAAGGATTCTCAGTGAGATAATAAACTCAAGTAGGTCAAACCGTCCTTCACTTTTATTATATTTGTTGGTACAAGTTCTTTTATGTTAACAAAGTATTATTTTCTTTCCCAACGTATCTTGTTTTAGTCTAATATGTTTTCCTTTGGCTTTGTCTTTAAATACTCAAGTCCGTTTATGATTTTACAAAATTAAATGTAATATTATTTTTGAAGTTAGTAAACATAATTATAATTGGACGACCAAGCAGGCGCAGTGGTACAGAGCTCGGATACGGTGAGGATGTTGCACCAGGGGTCGCGGGTTCGAATCCCGCCTGGGTCGTGGATCTATGTATTTATAAGTATTTCTATAATAAAAATCTTAAGTATATAAAATGTTTTAAATTTTCAAAACATATTACTAGACGGACGCCGTAAGTTGGGATCTGGCAAGAACGCGAAGAATGCTCTTTAGCCCCGCACTTCCCCCGTTGTCTCTCTAATATGGCGACGTCGGGGGAGGTGCGGGGGTAGAGAGCGGGGAATGGAATTTTTGCCAGGTCCCAACTTATGGCGTCCGTGTAGTAAATATATTTCCGTTGTCTAGTACCGGTAACACAAGTCGTTACGGTACTTAGCACGTGACTAGGCTAACGTAGTGTGATATGTCCACAGATATTATTATTAATATATAATACTAGCTTCCGTCCGCGGCTTCGCCCGCGTGGATTTCGGACTTCAAAAATTATTATTAAATATTTTAACTTACTATGTTATTCTGATATCAAAGTTATATTAATGTAAAGTTTCATGAAAATCCGTCCAGTAGTTTCGGAGATTAGCCCGAACAAACGGACAAACAGACAAACAAAAAAATTAAAAATCATAGAAAAGTGTTCAAACTAGCGAAGACTATTTTGTCTAATCTATATCTTCTTCTAAAGTCAAACCAATAGGAAACGAATGGGGGACAGACCCCTTCTTTTCCCTCATTTACGAACGTGATATTTTAAGCCTAACGTTGTATCAATTTATTTGTATAGAAAAACAATAAAGTATACTTAACATACCAAAATACATATATTGTTATATTGTAATCAATTGTTACATAGACGTATGTTTATGTGTTTCCCTTCTCTCCTTCTTTCCAATAGACCATCGGATAATCACAAATAAAAAAACATGACAGCACAGTTGGCATTTTTGCTGTGGTATCTTTTGACCTCCAGTGTTATACGGTGGTTTCGTGTAAGCGAGAGGTACCTTCCCGATCGTTCCGGCCCAATTTGCTTACATGCATGCATGAAGCGTGGCACTAGCTTTTATTAACTCTAGATAAAACCCTACATATTGCATAAGCTTTCATTCAAAATCGCGAAGCAGTTTCGGAGACAAAAAAATATTAGTCATGTATTTTAGTCCTGTGATTTTTTTATTCAAGTAATCCCTGTTAAATTTTTTACAAATATATTATTAACTGCCTGTGAATGTTCTTATTAAAGTCCCGGCTAGTCTATTGGGTACTTAACTGGAAAATAAAGTTACGACAAGTAATTAAAATATGTATATAAGTACTTAAAAGGCAAAACTGAATGACGTTATGTTGTTTTGTCGGATAGGACAACGCCGGATTCAGGTCGGGGGTTAGGAGGGCTGCAGCCCCGGGATCCGCAAGAGTAAGGTCCATTAAGATCATTGCATCCATAAAAAGGGGCCCTTCTCAAAGGTCCACGCTAGAGTTTAATCCGATGCTGGAACTAGACTTCAATATTTTATTTCAACAAAATATTTTAATTGCCACATCAACGCATCGCCATGTTTAGTAGTAGTCTAGTAGACTATACAACAAAACGGCCCATTTAATAATACAAAAGTCAATGTACAATACTTTTAAATTACAATACTTTGCATTATAATATTTGCCACACGGATATACGGATGGCATTATGGCCTGACATATTGTTTCCCGAAGCTCACTGTACCATGGCCGAAACCGAGCCATCGGTGGGTTGGGGTCGCCGAGGCCGCCACTCTGCTGGAAACGAGATAAAGTTGCGACCGCGCTGGCGGGTTAATTTACTGCCGCCTCGCCCAAAACTCGACGTACTAAATGATATAATTATTATCAGGCTTTGCAACAAAATTAATGACTTCAATTCATAGTAATATTTTTACTCGGCCTTTTATTTTTAGCGAGTTATTTTCTTTCATCATCGTCATCTGATGATCGTCCGTCCACTGCTGGTCAGAGTAATCGTGCAGTATTTTTTAGACCAACAATGTAATAAGAGGTTTTGTAAGAAGTGCTGTCACGCTGCATGCATGCAGCCGAATCGGCCGGGCACGACCGGGGATGTACCTCTCGCTTACACTACACCGGCGTAAAGTGACAGCTGTGGTGTCGCGTTCCGTGCGGTGTGTAAGTAGCCGGTGGCACATGGAGGAGGGAGGTTGAAGGAGTGCAACGCACCAGTTTAGCCTTTATGCGGATGTCTATGGGCGACACGCTAGACTTTAAAATGGCTCCCACTGCTCGTTTGTACACATATACTATAAAAAATGAGTGAGAGAGATAGCACTAACTATTGCTGCATTGCAGTCGAATCGGGTTAGCGATCACAATTGCAAATATTTCGAAAAGCTCAAGACTTTTGCATAGAGCATCACAAATTGTTTACAACTGATATGAGAATCATCATCATCATCATCATCATGAGACCTTATCTGCCCACTGTTAACGTATTCCTACAATGAACGCCAAGACTATCGATCTCCTGGCATTCGCATGTGAGAATATTGTTATTAATATCATATGCAGTACATTCAATGTTAGTGTGGGACTGCATACAGCATTATGTACTTAACTTTACTTAGCTAGGCATGTCTTTTGCAAATGCGAAACTGGTGTTCATTTAAATATATATTAGTACACGAAAATATTGTGAAGAATAAACTCCAAGCTGCACAAGTCTCGCGCTAAATTTGGACGACTCTTTCTCTTTACTTTTTTCTTATGTTCTCTTTTAGTCATTTTTAGGCAAACGAGAATCGGCTTTTTGGTGAATACCTACCTAATACAGACGAGTTTAAAACGTATCTATTTTTGATTCATGATATATCTTAACTTGTCGTGAAGCTAGCTACTAATATATTATGTTTAGTTATATTAATGCTTAAACACAAACGCACTATTTCATAGAAATTGCTACGAGACCTCTACGAGACGTAGAAGCTCTACAACCCGTAGCGGCTCTTAGTCGCAGTTTCTTTTTTATAGTTTATGGGAGAAAATGAGCAATCGCAGCCATCTTCATGACTTCCGACGCCCACAGACATCCGCATAGAGGTTATGCAGATGAGTTGCCCTCATTCCTCCTCTTCCTCCATGGTCCACCAGCTACTTACACACCGCACGAAACACGACAACAAAACTGTCACTTTACGACGGTTTCGAGAGGTGTCTCCAGTCGTGCCCGCCCGATTCAGCTACATGCATGCATGCACCTCTTACAAAAAACCATCTCAATTATTAAAATTATCCTGTCGCTCTCTTACAACTCTTTCTTTTCTGCAAGAGAGTATTATGTAGTTGAGTCTCAGTTTATCCTCTTCGATTGCTACATCATCGATGGGTTCAAAAATATCCTTTTTCATAAAATATTACATTTTTGGAAAACTCAACATAAACAACACGCAAAATTGGAGGCCACATATGTCCAAACCTTAAAGTATCTGACAGATAAATCCTTAACCGGCCGTCACACGAGCAGATATGAAGTAGTTTAGTACGGTAGTATAGTTAATTTAAGATAAATTTATTCTTAGGTTAGATCCTGTACTCTATGAATAACGTTTGTCTAATCATTGAAAAATATCTAATAATAGCTATCGGATGAATAATTGCGATCCGACTCTTTATTTTTATGGGGGGGGGGGCAATCGAGCAGCCGGAGCCATATTCATGACTACCGACACCGTACCGACCGTACAGAGGATATACAGATGTTTTACCCTCCATCCTCCTCCCTCCTACATGGGCCACCGGCTACTTACACACCGCACGAAATGCGACAGCACAGCTGTTACTTAACATTGGTCTCGTGTAAGCGAGCGGTACCTCCCCGGTCGTGCCGGCCCGATTCGGCCGCATGCAAGCATTCAGTGTGGCACTACCTCTTACTAAATTACTATTTCTTATGTTGCTATTGAAAAATCAGCCCTTAGTTTTACAAATCAAAGTCAAACGCGAATATGCAAGTTAAAAGTTCACATTTCAGCCACCAGTTGGCGCGACAGTCTAGAAACTCGTTCCCTGTAATGTTCATAACGACGTCAATCTGACAAAATACTTGTTGCGGTCGTCGTTCAATAGCAAATGTTCAGAGCAACTTTGCTCTGGTGTTTGTCG
Organism: Calycopis cecrops; assembly: GCA_001625245.1. NCBI lineage: Eukaryota > Metazoa > Arthropoda > Insecta > Lepidoptera > Lycaenidae > Calycopis > Calycopis cecrops. The sequence goes on from LUGF01038349.1 coordinate 674,198, forward strand.
CGGCCAAGCGAGACCCTTCTCAATAGGTAATTGACACGGGCTTATCAACCCAGTTATACACAATTTGTACGTCTGTCTGTACAGACCGCCTTGTTAGCGTTATCACTTTAAATTACCGTCAAAGTCGTTTGATCGTGGTATACTCTTATTTCTTTGTTTACAGTTAATGACTAGAAATACGAATGTATCTTGATTCATCGGTGAGGTAAAAAATGAATATTATATTTATTTAATAAAATAACGTATATATTAGTATATGTATAGTATCGAAGTATATAGTGTATATATCCATAAATTATTTTAAACAGATAAAGATTGTTACTTATTTATTATAAGGGAGTTAAGAACTTGAGATGTAGCGTTGTCTGATATTATAGAGGGGCATCTAATAATTAGAAATAAAAAAAATAGTTCTGGTAAATAAAATGATGATGATGAATAAGAATAATATCTGCGGACTTCACACACCACAATGGAGATAAATCAAAATGGAGATGAACTGGACATCTTTTAAGACGGAAAGACGGCAGAACAAAGGAAGTAACCAAGAGAAAGACATCACTCAGCAGGCAGGCATGTTGGACAGAAGACATCCTCGGTGTCTTGTGTTACTGTAGTTTTTTGTTAAATACACATGCGAAGTTGAGTTGGACTGCTAGTCTGTTATACGACGTGTGGATTCGAAAGCTTTAATACAGCAATACTATCTAAACATTATCACGTACATAAACTGATTTAATATATATTGCGTTAAACCAGCAAACACCTGCAAGTATTCTGTAATTTCTCACCGTCTTGTTATTGAATATCCTAGCCATCGACTATATTATAATACTAAGCATATAATATCATTAAAAATACATAAGTATGCTCACCTTCATCACTCTAGGGTTGTCAAACCACAGATTGATTCTTTTGACGATTTAGTACAATGTGTTTAGTCCACTGCTGAACAAGGGCTTCTTCAGGTAAACACCATGGTCTGAGTTATTATCAACATTTTTGGGAAATAAACATAATTATTATTATTACATCAATGTCACAAGCGCCTTCATCCCATTATGGTCACAGCACACTTATCAACTCGGAACGGGATCGTAAACGTAGAAAAGCGAAGACGATACGATTACGTTCTTATTATTATTACCATTAGTAGCGCTGATGAAGTTTCATAAAATCGTATCGGCTCGAGGTGATACGGTTACGATCCCTTTCCGAGTTGATAAGTGAGCTGCGACCATAAGCCTGTACCGACATCTTTTTGGAATTGTATTGATCTGATTGATTATTTCTTATAAGAAGTAGGATAATAGGAAGCCATTATCTTTAGAATAAAACAACTTTAGCTTTAAAACAATTTATCATGGTTTATTTAATTATTTTACAAGCTCGACGTTTCAGAAGCTCTACAGCAATCATGGTCACGGGCGGTCCGTCACAGACCGCCCGTGGCCGAGAAAAAATCCGTTAGAATAGTTTTATTGTAACAATTAATATTCGCGCAAACTTAAGACATCATTAAGCCATTGTCTTACCTCCTATAAGACTATGTTCATATTATAGGCTACGTTTGACAAAAAGACGAATAAATTTGAATACTTTATGAGTGGTAGAGCGGGCGTGTTCCACGAGGACCGACAATGTGACAGGTGTAAACAATTGAGTGCTGTTTGAATTTAATTTTAAATAAAGTTAGCGGCGCTCCGTGGTTTCACCCGCCTAAGTTTCGATCCCGTGCAAATATCGACATGAAAAATAGATGTTGGCCGATTCTCATGCCTACCTAATAGGCACACAAAATTTCATGACAATGGAGATACATGGGATATATTTGTTTGTTTTTATAGCTTCAACTATCTCCGTATCATCATCGTCTCAAATAAGTCCACTACTAGCCATAGGACATCATTTAATAAACGTTATCGGTTTCTAAGGGAACAAACTAGAAATAGGAGTCATGGTGACTATTGTTATTTGTTGCCCATTAATAGGGGTCGTTCAAGTATTACGTAAGCACTGAAAGGGGGTTGGGGGATGCTTGCTTTGCTTATTTCCTTATAAATTCAGATAATATTTACACTGATTTTTGCTGACAAAAGGAGAGGGGGGGGGTTAAAAATTACAAAATATCTGCTTACGTAGTACTTGGATGATCCCAATTATCAACTTGGTCAATGGTTATACAGACACATCTCCCTCACCCAACAAATGTATGTTACTCACAAACCACACGAAACTCGATAGCATGGCCATCGCTTTTCAAGCGGTATTATGTGAGCGAGAAAAACCTCCGAAGTAGCACCAATTCAAATGGCACTGTCTTTTACTAAATAATATGTTTGTTTAAAAAATACTGACATATAAAACCATATTGTTTTCATCAGTTACAAAGTTTTCATAACTTACTACTACTACTCAACTGAATTACTACCTAACAACTTTGTTATGTAACATAGTATATAAAGGGCATAAAGGTAAATATTATTGACCCTGTACCCGTCGCTGCTAGCATGTACCACGCCCAACAGGGAGTGAAAGGGTCGATTTATGATTATCACTTAATATACGGCGGTTATACCGGACTAAGTTCAACATTTGTTGCCTATGTCCATGATGCACATCGCTAACCTAACAATGGATTAAAAGACAAACCGAATGCTATGATAAAACATAGTCGGGCACACGACAAGTGAGTTTCTTGTTGAAGTAGGTGTAAGTATCCATTGTTAGTTGAAACTTAAAGTATTTTACATTCTTTTTTTTAGGAAAATCGTCATAAGACAAAACAAAATATATTTTATGGACTTTGGTTAAGGTGACTGGAGAGCCAAGGATCTGGATCATGACCTAGGGCGCTCTAGGTAGGAGGCCTATGTCCAGCAGAGTACCTCGGATAGTTGATGGTAAAGATTATGAAAAAAAATTTTCGACTAATAGACGATTTCGAAATGCAACAAAACAATTACAGATATGAGGGCTTGTTATGCAATGTATTAGAGATGAAATTTTTGTTTTGAATATCATCGTCACACTATCGAAAACAAAACGGCGAATGGACGCTGTACCTATGTCATTATTATCATCAGCCGCAGAATGTTCATTACTAGACATAGGCCTCCTTCAAAGGGCGCCAGAGATCAAAGCCACTCGCATGCAGCGCCTCCTCGCGATATATATATTTAGTACAATTAGTGGATTTTGGTACTCTAATGAATTAATATGTATAATATGTGCTGCTTGTAATAGCAAATAAAGCTTTCTTATATGTCTATATCTTTCTATCCATCTATCTAGTTGTTTTTTTTTCCAATCGGTCTAATACTATAGATCGTATAATTCGATTCTTAGTGAGTGAGCGATAGTGAGCCTGCTTAATTTGAATATTTATCATTCGTTCGATCACCGCCCTTAAAGATTATTAAAACAATGTAGTCCAATTTGTTTTTCTTATTCCAATTATAAATATACAAGCGTGCCACTTTGTTTTTTTATTAGTCCAGTAATTAAAAATGTAAAGGTGAGTGGGCTTCGTTTTAACGCAATAATTTTAAACGGCAGGTAAACTTCCTGAACGAATTAAAACTCTTTCCTCTTGGCTATTTTTATTACACAAGATTATAACAGCGCTTAATTTATTCACAAAATTTGTCTCATCGTGAAAAATTTGCCGTCGTAATCGCTAACAAAAGAATGAGTAATGGCTTTATAAAACAAAGTTACACAGAACACCAGGAAACTTTAAGGCTTTCAGGGTGTGAATTATTACTTAGAAATATTCTGTCGCAATTATGAGTTTAGATTTCTTTTAACGTAACATAAAATGCGATGTATTGTCGGCGTGCCTTCTTATTATTCAAGAAAAGAGACAAAGGACAATCTCGTATGATTAAGTGTGACGTTACTTTTAAAAGATAGAAGGAAGGGTTCCTAATGTTAGCGCTATCGACCACGCGTCGCTTTGATATTCAGATTAAGCTGGCTTGAATGTTATTAATGTCCATAAATGAATAATAGGACAGTCGCGTTTTAATTTTAGAATCACTATCAGCACTTGTATGTCCACTGCCAGATTAAGATAGGACAATAATAATTAATTTTATTATTTAATACTAAGTGAGTGTTACGGTTTCAACAAAAACAACAAATAATGTAATAGAATCGGAAAATCATTTGATTATTTTCGGTCCATTGTAATTCAATTGTTTTTATGTGAATGAATAACAAACATTCAAACAAAGTTTTTTGGGCTATGTTTAACATTATTGTAACAACTTTTTCAACTATTTGGTTTTATTACATTTAATTTGTATATTAAACGCTACTAAAACGCTTTTATATTTATTTCTAAATCATATATTTTCGACATTGCAATTTAAAGTTTATCGTACGCCATGCTTTACTATGAGACACAGAACATAGTACATACAATATAGTCAGTCACCTTTGGGGTAAGAAGATTAAAATAAATAAAAAGCGCACTCGTGGAAATTTATATTTATTTTACCTGTTGATATCTAATTTCAATACACAAACGTAGAGACTAAAATTAATAATATCATTAGGAGTAGTTACAATATTTCTTCGTAATAGTACACATCCTATTTATACTATAAACTGGAAAGTTTATATTTGTTTGTTATTTTTTGACAAAAAAGCTACTGAATAGATTTAGTTAAAATTTTGCTAAGATATAGAAACGAAAATAACATAAAAAAATACTTTTTGTCCTAAAGATTAAAAGTCGACTTGGAACATATTTTACGAGGGAAAATCGTAGGGCACAACGAGTACGTAATTACAATATAAATTATCTTATTTCGATAATAAATACATTCAGCTAAATTTTCTTCAAGATTAGCGAATGTATTTAAGTACGAAAGACGCTCAAGTAACCTCTCGGGGAATCACAATTTTGTTTCAAAGTCATTATTCATAAATCTGATGTAGACTACGTTATTGAACCAATCATGAGAAGTATGTACAGATTCCTCAGAAACCTGAATCATTATAACAATATCTTTGACGACCAAGCTGGCGCAGTGGTACAGCAGGATTTCTTTCAACAGTATTGGCTTATATCTTGTATTTTTTGGCAATATGATAATAAAATATATACGAATACAATATTTGTGGACCTTAATACACCACGTTCTAGCCCCGTGCTAAGTACCGAAGGACTTGTGTTACGGGTACTAGACAACGGAAATACCTACTTACATGTAATATGTTTTATAAATTCAATAAATATTATAAAGTTAAGAATTTTATTATTTAAATACATAGAGAAACATCCATGACCACGGCGGGATTCGATTCCGCGATACCCCTGATGCAACATGATCTGCTTTATCCGAACCCTGTACCACTGCGCCTGCCCAGTCGTAAAAAAAAATATAATTATATCGTATTTTTGGTACCTCTTGCTAACATCCAGCCATTTTGGCTAAATACCTAAAGTATTAAAAAGTAAATAGTATTTTGTTACCTCTTTCTATTAAAATGGCAAAACGTATCAGAAATTCAACAATAATATCTGATTACATTCGGGAAAACACATAGATTACTATTATCTTAAAAAGGAATCTTGAAGAGGGTGAATTTTGGGATGCAAATTTGTATGGAAGACCCATACGTAATTCTTAAAATTAGGGATATGAAAATTCATTTTGTAGCTCTTAGTAAGTAATAAAGAAATACGCGTTGGACGTTGTTAATACAATAAGGGAGAAATGCTATGGCGATATTAATGAAATTTTCAAGGAAAAAGGTTATAGCTGATTTAGTAAGATGTAGGGCCATGCAGCATTGCAACTGAATTTGGCCGGCGCGAACGGGAAGACCGCGCTTACATCGACAGTCATTCCATGTTCGTGACTTTCCGGAGACATATGGAGGGGAGGGAGGGGAAAGAGGGCAACACCATTGCTTAACAATGAAATAGTTGTTGCTGTTGATCGTTTTCCTGCTGAAAATTAAAATTAAACCAGCTCAAGAATTTTAGTAAGAGGTAGTGGCACGCTGCATGCTTGCATGCAGCCGAATTGGGTCGGCGCGACCGGGGAAGTACCTCTCGCTTACACGAGACCGGCGTGAAGTGAGCGCTGTGCTGTCGCGTCTCGTGTGTGTAAGTAGCCGGTGGCCCATGGAGGTTAGAGGAGAAAGGAGCCAGCGCATTATTGTAGCCTCTATGCGAATGTCTTTGGGCGTCGGTAGTCATGAAAATAGCTCCGACTGCGCGTTTACCCTCCCCTAAACCATAAAAAAAGAATTGTACATAACAGCCGCTATCTACATTCTATATATCAATACACTTGGAAACTTCTGGATATTAGATTTTTCGTTTGGAACTTATGTCATGTTATGTTAGATATTAGCCAACTGCGTGCCATAATATAGTGCAAGAATATATGCGTAAGCATAAGTGAATTCTTTATTCCCTCATTCTCATATTCCGATGGGACGACAGTCCGACACGACCGAAGAGAAACCAGGCATAAGACCGACCGATTAAAGTGCTCTCCAAGGCACGGGGTGTAACAACTGACGCTAATTTTCTAGCCCGGACAGTTATTAGATATTAAAAAATTCCAATAACATATAGGTACGCCCGGGATTTGAACCCGAAACAGTCTGTGAACATTCTTACCACTAGGCCACGAGGCAGTCTCTCGGCGGCTAGTACTTAGCTAAAATCATGGATAGATAAAATATAGAAACCGGTCGGTAATGACATAATTTATGTTAAACATCAAATAGGCTTACCGAGCTTGACGACGTGGCATCGTATATCCGTTACAAATCCAATTACCAGTTATACTCCTTTTAAATCTATAAAAATACGGTTAGTTTGCCTACGGCTTAATGTTGTAATCTAGTATGACATACCCATCAAATGTGGTATGCTAAAGACTTGCTGCGTTGCACCAGAATAAGACCGACACGACCGACGCGACGGGAAGACATCTTACACACAATAGTGACCTGAATTATAATTATTATTGCTTGCAAATTTTTGTAAGCGTTTAAAACAGATAATGAATGTCTTTGTATCTCATCTGGCAGATAAAACAAGGCAAGGCTCAGGTTATTTATGGGCATAACATATGCCCTAAAAATTCTTCACGTCATGGTTTTCGGCTTTTATCCTTTATCTAAACGCAACAATAAAACATTGAAGTGCACAGGAGTGTGAGGCCGTGTTCGAGTCAAAGGTGCAGAAAGGATTCCTCGCCGTTCTTGCATATGCCAGCGAGTTGGAAACACTCGCACAATGGCCGCACTCGAGCGACTTGACGGCTAGATTAAGATAGCACCCCCCGAGCAAATGCAAAAGGTTGCGAAGGTGCACTGTTGACGTTTCAAATGCACGGGTCACAGAACTCTTTTGATTATGAACGTGGCGCGTGAACTTCGAATATAATTTCCTTTTGGATTTCATTTTACCTTGGAGTTGCAAGAGATGCGAGGGCAAGGTACTTTTGACAGATGGAATTAAACATTTAAGTGGAGTTTTAGCTTGTTTATGGAGTTAAATCACTTTGCCTCGTGTTCATAATGATCATCACCCTCATCATCCATCCAGTGTTGGCGAAAGGCCTCCAGCAGGCACAGTCACGAGGCAGGTACACGTATTCAGCTCCCCACGACCTTACACGAGTCGAGTCTCCGTCTTGTCGCAGTCCACCGGGTCAGCTGTCAGCCGTCCACTGTTCGACAGATTTTTACCAAACAATTCAAAACTAGCGTGAAGAAACTAGCTTTGTCAAAAAAAACAATTGAAAACCGTCCATCTGTTTGAGATTGAGATACCATAAACAGATACACACACAGACATCAATACTAAACTTATAATATTATTTAATTACTATCCCTGCGGTTTCACCCGCATAAGTGTCGATCCCGTGGAAATATCGAGATAATATATAGCCATGTTATTACTATTCGTGCAAAATTTGAAGTAAATCCATGTACTTTTTTAATTTAGCCCAGACATACCTACAGACAATCAGACAAACAGAGAACACACAAAAATTCTAAAAACTATATTTTTGGCCTCTATATCGATTGTAGATCACGCCTTATTTATTCTTTAAAAAAAATATACAATGTACAGTTTTGACTTTCTTACGATTTGATTGTGTGTGCCGACTCAAAAAGCTTTTTGCGGTGGCTAAAAACGTTCGTCAAATTTATTTGTATCGGAATTTTTCCAAACGTACAGGTTTTGTGTCGCAATACCAATCTATGGCAAGCACCGAATTCCAACCAGGACGTATGACAATGCGTAAATCCATTTCTCTGAAACTCCATGCAGAAACCAGATTCAGCAAGTTGTATTTGGATAACGGGTTAATGATCTGAAAGTAAGGCAGAAAGATAATTATTATGGTAATCATTAATATTAACAAACCTACTTACTACTGTAATCATGTCTAGTTAGATAAAAACTTTTAAATTATAAACTGACAAATGAGAAATCAAGTACTTTTGAGAACCACCGAGGGCGACGCTCTTAAACATCTGCACAATGTTCATACAGATGCATTCCCTCCTCCCTCCCCTTCTTCCCTCCAATGGCCGCCGGAAGCTCACATTCCGCATAAAACGCGAAACCACAGCTGCCCTGCATTGTTATCTTGTGAAAGATACCTTTCACTGTCACTCGGTAGTGCCAGCCTATTTCAGCTGCAATAGCACTGTCTTTTACAAAAGTCTTGACAAGCTACGTACAAAAACGTAATCACAATTCAACGTGATTCGCGACAAACAAACCTTTGTGCCGTCTCAAAGTTTTCGCTCATAATATTTAAAAGTAGCAACTTTTGTGCCAACTCCCACGTCCCAAGTGTGATTGAATTAGCTCGCCAACTTTCCAACGGTATATTTTCCTAATTAGATGTTTTCATAACCTTTGTCGGATGCTCCGCTTGTACAGACACTACATGCGACTAAATGAGCTGAACTTAGCGTTCTTCTTGGAAATTCATTATATATTCGCTTGCATTTTGAACTTGTGAATGCTCTTCTCGTGAATGTATGACAAGACTTAGTAATTATAAATATATTAGATCAAAGGAAAATGTGCATCTTATTTCTATTCATTCGCTTGTGGCTCTATTATGTTTAGTAAAGGAAGGTTCCTAACAAAATTATATAACGTCACATTTATAAAGGCAGCAGTAAAAGTGCTTATGGTTGAAATTCTAGGATGTCTCTTTACAACGCGCGACGTAAAGAGAAATTATAGTCATAAGTTTTCACTTATATCAGTAGTCCCTCGTAGTTATTATATTATTAAAAATAAAGTGGAATATCATATTAACTGAGACAATCTATGGTAATTTTATGCAATTTACGCGTGATTTCAATATTTTATTATTTTAATACTATGCATGTAACATTTCAGTTCACTCGGTAATCGGGAAGTAGATCGTAGTATAGACAAATCAACATTTGAAACATAATTAAAAGAAACATTACCATTGAGTAGTAACATTTATATTCATAATCATAATATCTTCCTCCATCCATCACACTGGGTAGATCCGTAACTTGCGGAACACCAGCTACTCAGCGCACAAGTATGTACGTAGAGAGCATTGCACTCTCTATTCGCTTCATTTCCTATTCCTTTTAGACGGTGATTTGAAGCAAACAGCTCAAATAATAATACTGACTGTATTATAATTTGGTGCTTAATGAATATCACAGGAACAAAAATATACCTACATATGATTTTTTTTCATTCATACTTACATACGATATAGATAATTGAATATTGCTAGTGTAAAAAAATGACATCTTAGCTCAAACTGCGTACTGGTTTTGGTATAACTCATTTACCACATGAGTTGTGATAACCGTTTCAAACAATGGCGAATGTAAGATACATTAGTATTCTAATTAACTAACTTAAGTTCCCCGACGAATACGAAGTGACATCCTTTTCAGTGCTCCTCGCATTGCATAACTGTGCATGAACATGCAAAATGTACTCAAATTGTGTCTCTTTTTTTCTCTGTTTTAGTTTTTTTTCTTTTTTTTCATGTATTCTGCGATATATTTTTGTGGAGCATTGAATAAAATTATTTCATTTCTACTCTATTCTCTACTAATGCACTGTTACATAATGTAACAGTTTTTCAAAAACGACGTTTTCTGTTAATTCTCCCTTGCTAATCTAGCTAAGCAACTCTAGCTAATAATCAAATTTTTGGGCTCGATAAATAGGTAGATAGGTAGGTAATTAACCCTCTAACCATATATACAGAAATCGTTCGTTCATTGGTATTAAATAGAAAATTCTAAGAATTATTTATCCTTTTCCTTTTTATACATCTAAGCTTTAATGCCTACGCAGAATACGCTCTTAATGGAATAGACTACTTTTTTCTTTGTAAAAGACAATTTGTTTAACTTTCCAGCTTACATTAGCCTAGGCGAGTTTCCCCAGGCCCCGGACGTCGGCGAGCCACTTAGGAGCACCATAAAAGTTAAACAGCCGATAAATCATGGCGCGGGGACGGGACCGAGCCGCCGTAATGAACAACTTATTAATAATAACTTGTTGACGCTTGTCGTAAATACTTAAACGCCTTAAGACTGTAACGCTGTTCAAATTGCGCTGCAGTATCACTCGCTTATTGGCTTCGTACTAAATGTTGGTTTATTTTGTTTAGAAAACAAATATTGCGGTCACGGCGGCTCAAGAATTGAGTACCTACCTATGTAGGCGTAAGGTTATTACGATCACAACCAGAAGATATGCATGTATACCTTCTTGGCATGTAAGGACTGACAAATCAGAAAGCATTAAAGTATCAGTGTTGTGTACGTGATATGAATTTTTAGATCATGCAAACCCGCATCGGCTGCATTGCAAGAATAACAACACTACAATTTACTAAAGTATTGAAAAACACATAAAATTGCCATTGATAACGTGTCTTGTTAATAATTTCTCATTAAGTAGTTTGATTTGTATTCTTTAGAAGCGCAACTCCCCAACAACAATTTCGTATGTAGTTAGATTTTTTTAGTTTATAGTGAGGGATCACATAAGATCAGGGTTATGATATATTCATATATCATAATCATTACCTGAGTGGTCACATTTTAGGGATAAGATAATATTTTGTTTGTATTCTTTGTATTTATTTGTATTTGGTGTCCTTAATAAAAGATTTCTATTCTATTCTATTCTATAACGTATCATAAAAGCAACCTGATAAAAAAATTATAATCATATTTTTTTAATAATAAACACTGTGTTGCACTGCCTCCCAGCCGGTGCAGTGAACTCAGCCTGGCCAAGGGCGGGGAGTCGTCAGATGCAGCAGCTAGCTAGCGACGTGTGTCACAGGGAAGACCAATGTGCTACAGTGGACTTCTTTTGGCTGGTGATGATGACATAGAAATGGCTCTTCACTACAGCAAATGGTAACCTTTCTTAAGAGAAATTTAAAGGAGAGAGGTAGCGAAACATCCGCATTTGAAGGTATCAGAAAAAAGATCAAACACGCCGATCACGTCTTGATCGAATAGGAAATAAAAAAAAAGATCAAACGAAAAAAATATGCAAACGGGTGAAGTAGAAAATGTGAGATGTTTGCTTTGTCCCACATCTCGAATGTAACATGTATTTATATAACTATATTTTAGGTCTCATATTTCGTATCCGAAATCTGAAAAACATACTGACTGTATTTTTTAAAGCGAGGAGTTTTACTTGCCTTTTATATGTGCGTTGATGAATATTGGTAGTTTTTCTTGCTCTGTAAGCCTAAAACAACATATACAATTTTGTTTAACCTTGTAATAGGTCTCTTTCTCGCAGTCACTATTAGGTAGGTACTGGTTTGGGAAGTGAGAAAGTGAGATGGACCAGGAAATAAAACGAATTTCAGTAAAACAGATGTACACACGTTTCTAAAGGTGAGATCAGCTTTGATATGACTAATTGGTTGTCGACCACAATCCAGGCACACGTAAACTCTTCATACAGTAGTCGTTTGAAATTGGATTAACTTGAAACAAAAAGTTGAATACTTTTAGTAGCCGTTTTATTTATTTGATAATTCATGGATATAGGATACTGATTGGACGGTGGAACAATATTTGGCAGGTACGAAGATACATATCAAAAGGTTTATTATGTTATTACATTTCATAGAAGAAGGCTGCTGTGACAAACACAGTCATCTAACCGTTTGAGTATGTAATGATCCAATATCATTAAATAAACCTAAATCATTAAAGTAAACATAATCCTGAACAACATTCGCGTAAATAAAAGAAAACTATAAACCTGAAGGAATATTAAATTACTCTTCTTTTATTTGACTAGCTGTAAAACCATCTCTTTTTTCTGAATATCTTTCATCTTGTTCTTTCTGTATATTGCCAATAATATTTCATGTTCGTTTTTCGTGTCCATTAACTAATTATGATGATAATTCAAATTTATTTGTCGGAGCAGTTAATTTATTTCACTTTTATGTCAATATTTTTTTAAATCTATTTCATAGAAGTGAAATAAAACAATACGGAGAAAGAGCAAAAGAGAAAGTATGCAATCATTGTGTGACGCTCCATTATACCGTAATAACTAGAGATCTAGGAGATCGAGCTATCGACCCTAGACGATCTTCATGGCAGGAAACTTTCCAGACCCAACCCTTCACGACAGTGAACGGATAAACACAGCGGCGACATAGATCAAGGCAATCTTCTTTCCGGTATAAAGTTCTAAGGTCATATGATAAATGTAAATCTATGCTTAACTCATTTACCTACTACTTGCGTGGTTACGACTGTGTGGGACTCGCGGCACATGATGGGGCCGAATGCATATAGAATACCATCAGCACTGCCTTTGGGACATGCACTGTCCCATGGATGCGGCAAGTTCCCATCATCATCTCTTACCACTTGCGCGTAAGCGCCTCCCCCTCCCCCTCCCCTTTCTGCGCTACAGCACCCTCTTCTTATAAAAGACGTACAAATACCAGCCTTTTTTATTCAATTGTCTTCGTCCAAGTTGTTGAGGTTAATTTAATAGTGCCACACCGTCACGACAAGACTTGGAATGTCCTGCGTCTGATTTGTTCTCGATCTGTCGATCTGCCCGGCCTTCGGAATAGGTGAATGAGAGAAAAGCAATTACAATATGTCCCGAGCAGTCGATTTGTCCGTATATAGGTGTCCCCCGTAGATAAAATCAGGCTGGATGGAAATTTCCTTTATTCTACACGTACATTATATATTTATGTAGGTACACTTCATAATATCAATATCTTCAAATAGCTAAATAAATCTAAATAAAAATAATGTTCAAACCTCCAACTGTTAGCAAGTCCACCCCGGCCACTGTACCCATGGATCATAAATTAAAACACCCATCGTATCATGATAGCGTTAAACTCCATGGTATAATTAATTTGATGGTGTTTTAATATCAATTTGAACAAAGTTATCTTTATAAAATCAATATCACGCAAGTACCCGGCAAACATTGTGAGCGCCGGGAACGGATCAAAAGCTGTTTGCAAACTTCGTAGGCCAATGGGTTATTGATATTATATTAAGTTGAACCAATAACTTTGTATTAAATACTTAACTGGTTTTAAGATTTTATGTTTTGTGGTGTGTATAAAAGAATTAGGTTTAGTTTACTAAATTATAGTAGCAGTTTTCATAATTGTACAAAGAATACCTCGTTGATTAAAATAGTATTGCTTTAAAAAACTGATTGCAAATAGCTTGTTCTGGTGTTGACGTCACGTTTGGAACGTAAGATCATCCTTGCAGTCCATTGCTATAACCTAGAGAGGTATCACCGTGCCCCTTGCAGCCTGCGGCCGACACCGGACCGTAAAAAGATAGCTACGTTGTCGAGTATCATGTGGCTTATACGTTTTCATTGACCAAGTATTGGAGAGCAGCAGGTAAGATTGTGATTGTTACTAAACCTGTTTATACTTGTTAAGTGTATTGCATACAACGGGATATTCATACCATAGATGATGTCTATGGTTAGGTACAGATGACAAGAGAGAGAGGGATGTTTGACCATGATCTAGTAACAGCTACAAGCATATATCACCGTAGGTAGAGAGCTGCGGATTACCAGTACAGATGCACTTAGGCATCAGCTGTCACCTCTGATCTGTCAGACTTGTACTATACTGACTTGTAGGTACTTGACTGTACTACTTCCACTTGGCATGTGTATGTAACAATACTGTAAAAAAGTACCTTGCTCAGTTCGAATGCCAATTACGGGGAGAAACTGATTTCAAGTCACTTGAAAGAGATCTAAGAGTAGGCCAATGCTGACCTAACTGACAGGCTGATATTGATGACTTGATATTGCATGATTACTCAGAATTTCAAAATTCTTACAACACATTGACCCTATTCAGATATACTACTACTATAAGCTTACGAAACATGAACTACATACATACATCTAACGCTTATATAAATCGTGTAAAAATAGACTATGAGAGATTTTACACGAGAATAGCAAAGGATAAACGATATATTATGTTATAAATTACGAAAACTCCGCGAATAGTTACCGGATTAAATAATAAACCAACAAACAATGTTGTAAAGTTGCTCATGAACTGCACTTCGACATCAATGCCAGGAATGCTCGGCCGCGTTAAGCGCAATCACAGCTATCCAGCTGGCATGCGATCTATGAAGTTGAATGATGGAAGTTTTAAACAATCCTTTATTGTAGGGTTTCCCAAAGTGGTACGTGTACCACTGCGGGTATGCTATGGTATGGTAAGGGGGACGGAATAAGATAATTTTGAAATATGCTATAATACGATACGAATTTTTTAAGCACACTGCACACACATAAATTCAATACAATATGATTATTAAATTATTATTCAGCGCTACGTCTAAAATATAAATTGAGTGAAGGGCTCCGTGTGATTTAAAAAAAAATAAAATACTTGGGTTTGAGTAATAATATTTTTCCTTTCCTCGGAATGGAATGTTTTTACGTATTTTTTCGCGGGAATTCAATAACAGCAGACACTTCTCAATTTTTCAAATACATAACTGATATAATTCCGTGAAAACATTTTGACGGTCCCCTGTGACCTTCTGAAACGAAGTCATTTGAAATATTCAAAATATTTTTTATAAATTTGATTCTGATGGTACATGAGAATTAAAGGTATAGAATTTTGTAATGGATAGCCTCGACCTATCATCAATAATTGATGGTTAGGAGTCTAGACTAGGCTAGACTTATAATTCTATGTATTATAAATAGTAATGGTTAAATATAAATGAGAATAATAATAATTTATAACTTGCACTATTTCAGCTACGGCAGCCTTATCTACATAGATTGGATATTTGCAAAGAACATGTGCACAGCGCTCACCTGTGTGGAAAGACATGTGTTTTCTATTTCTTTCAAATTCTCTATTCTCCTATACACAACATAACCCGAGAGAAATTAGGCGCGGGCTCGAAAGCTCAATGTCCAATTTGAGGCACGTGTAACATCACCATGGTAATCACAGTAATCTTCCTAACTTCGAACTCTTATTACAAATGAACTATCTACATTTTCCAACCTCACAATATGTGGTTGTACAAGTTTACCACCAAAAGAAAAGTGAATGAAACCACTTACTTTATTATATTTTTCTGAATTTGAATGTATAAAGTACTAACTACGCCCCGCGGTTTCACCCGCGTAAATTTCAATATCGTGGAAAATCATTCCATGGCATCCCATAAGAACATTTTTAGGATGAAAACTATTCTGTGTTAATCCAAGTTACCATCTATGTGTGTGCCAAATTTCATGAAAATCGGCTCAGTATTTTTTGCGTGAAGGAGTAACAAACAAACAAACATACAAACTTTCGCATTTATAATATTAATAAGATTTGTAGAAACTTAATCTTCTTCCACCTTTTCTGCATGTAATGCTACATTTCATCAGAGTTATGGGGCCGGCACGCTCGCTCGCTCTCATGACAACGATGCAAGGAGGCGGTTATATTGTGTTAAGTGCAGTTTGCAACATTTCAATGGTCCATTGGAAGAGAAGAGGGCGCGACTTTGTAGCCAAAAAGCTTCGACTTCCGTTCGCCTCTATAGTATAGTATCACTTAAAAATATTCCCAGAGAATATAATACTGTTCTGAAAGGCACATTAATTAAATTTTTAAAGCTTCTAATCTCAATTTTATCGCCATGTTTGCAAATACATATAATATGTTAAATATCAATTCATATATCTTTTATCTATGAATATAAAATAATGTATTATTACAAAACAATCATCATCATCATCATCGGTCGGCGGACGTTCGCTGCTGGACATAAGCATTTACACAAAACAATGTATAAAAAAAAATATTTAAGGAATGAATCCGTCACTTTTCATTTGTTTTTTTAGAGAGAGTGAGTTATAACCTCAATAACTCATAAAAAAACTATGTGTCTTAGCTCTGATACACAACTGGTTATGAATCCTCGAATCTAAAGTGAAAGGTTCACAAGAGACGTAAGCGACGAAAGCGTTAAGTTTTATAGTAAAATTTTACTACTCATATTACTTTATACCGCCGCGTGCTTAATATATATAGAGTAAAATTTAAAAAACAAACTATATTGAAATATAAATCTTATTCATATTAAATATCATGCACAAAGAGATGTTTGTGGCTCGTCAATCGCACATGTAAACATAAGCCTCTTAAAATGCCCAGCATCCTGGGTGTAGTGTGCAAATTTGAACAGGTGGAGGAAATCCACCCTTTACGGAAACGAAGCGATCGCGGCGCCCTGCGTGTAGGAGGATTGGTGGCGCTTAGCATAATATATCTGCCTCAGGTACCAACTAATATATCTCTTTATCATAAGCCGATTTCAGTTTATATTTTGTACACTATATATTTAGATATAATTCACGACTGCGACTCAAAGCGTATACACTGGTTTCTCTTCCGGACCTGAACTTATGCTATGGAAGCGAAGAGAAGGAAAATCAGCTTCAACGGATGAGTGTTCGTTGGGTGAGGTTTGAGCGATCTCTCACTCTCTCGCAGATGGGTGAGATGCGTCCCGATATGACAATGTTTACAATTGCTAATTTAAGTATTATCATGACTAAAGAGGACGCATTGTTCCTCAACCCCCGACTCTGTCATCGGCGGAAAAAATATAATATAATATTATACACATTTGGCGGTTAGTACGCGAGCTTTCATAAGCACTTCTAACCAACGCTCGTCTTATTTGATTGATAATTAATTGACTGCGCGTTTCGCGGGAGTTGGCCTCAAGATTATAGGGTAAATCGAACGCCATAGGATCGTATATGAAATCGTGTGCTTTGATGTTGAGTTCACTCTCACACCCACAGTTTTATTCGTCTATGTAATTCGAAAGCGTCTTCAATAACATGGAACATGTTGATCTTATTATAAAAATATATTAAACAAAAAAAAACCGAGAAAAATTTGTCGAAATTTTTTCTCGTACTTCAAAATAAATGTCATCATATTTTGTAGTGACGACATAGAAGTCACACAAGCAATCACTTCAATGCCGACTTTCGAACTGAACCCTAAGATGGCCACCTTGGTAAGAATTGGTAAACACTTACTAATTACGCTGACAACACTCACCTTTCTCAACTCGGAACTCGTAATTTGTTCATGCTCTATTGACTCTATATTAATGAAGTTTGTTTTCGTAACTTCATATATAACTCACTTATTTTCGAGGTCTTACTTTAATATTTATAATATACTATTAGTCGACTGCCTCGTGGTCTAGTGGTAAGCGTGTTCAACCACAGACGTAAGTCCTGGGTTTGAATCCCGGGTCGGACCAAAAAGTGGTATTGGGAATTTTCAATTTCTAATAACAGTCCGGAGTCAGGAAGTTGGCGGTGATACACCCCCGCGTCTCGGAGAGCACGTTAAGCCGTCGGTCCTGCGCCTGATTTCTCACCGGTCGTGTCGGATTGCCGTCCCATCGGAATATGAGAGTGAGGGAATAGAGAGTGCACTTGTGTCTGCGCGCACACTTGTGCACTATAATAGGTATATCCTGCGCATCTAGCTCGTCTCTATAGAGACGGGTGCCGTAGTAGCCGAAATCGGCTAGGAGGATATTATTATTCTATTAGTATACTAATATTTTTATAATATAAAAATTAAGAATATTTCTAAAACTATTGTTACTCGTTTCAATCTTGACTATAAAATTTATTAATAAAATGTATACTTAAGTATTAATAGAAGAGGCAACGTAAAATGCGTGAATTGTCACTTCTATAAAAGCTTAATACGTTAAAGTTAAAGAACGCTATAAGTGTGGCGAGACAATAGATTTATGCTGAAGATATATCGTAAGCACACTCGGATGACGCGATACCAGGGACTTACCCGTACAAGCGACTCAGGCACTAGAGCGACATCACACTGCAGGCGTATTCCGGGCGGAGCGGGAACGCAGTGAATGCGCCGCGATCACATCGCGGCTAAAACGTTAACATGTCATGGGTGCGTGGTTGCATACATGTATGTTTTTATCGTGGTTGAAATGATTTTGCGATGTATCATCATCATCAACAACACAGCAGTACATAGGCGGCCCCTAGAGAGCGCCCCAGGTAACGGTCACAAACTGCTGCGTCTAGTTCCTCGCAACTTTGACCAGGTCATCAGTCCACCGAGTCAGAGGCCGTCAAACACTACATATTCCAGCAAAATACATTTGTAAAATTAATTCAGTAACTACATGTGTATAACGAAAAAGCACTGCTATTGCTTTTTACTTCGAAGACTCGGGAGTCATAGAACAAATGATTTCGTTGCGTTATACGCTGCGCAAAGTCAGCGTTTTCATTACGTATCCGCAACGTAGATGCTCCGCCCGCTCGGCCCGGAACTCGCCCGCAAACCGCTAGTGTGACAACACCCTTACGTTACGCCGCGACGCCGACGTCACAAAATGCACCCCGATATCTACCCAAAGAATACACGAATCTCCTAAAGCCACCATGTTTGTATATCCATTTGGATCCCTTAGAATACGACCGCTGTATTGAATTTCGTGAAATTGGAACAGTTTGTGCGCGAAGTGATTGAAACCGTTATGCATTTGCATCAGCCTCATGGATTTGGTGTAGTGTTTACATACAATATTAGTCTGTCTGTTAAATCAATACATAACGTGATTGCTATATATTGTGTATTTTATTTATTTATTTAACAGTTTATATACACGGAAAAATAAACATAAAAACATTCAGTTATAGAAATCTTGGCACAAAGGACCTGCTGTGTGTAATAAAATAGTATTATGAAACTAGCTACACTCTACTAAGTATTTAAAGATATTGTAATTAATTATTATTCTAATTCAATAGTATGCTTATGATGTCTTTTAATTGAATAACAGGAAAATCATCACAAGTGTTTTTGCAAAGGTTTACTTTTCAACAATATCAAAGACAACAACAGTCAGTTCCCTAATAGTATCATTGAGAACCGAATATCATCAATGTCATCCTTAATAATATTTATTGGCAAGACAGATATGTAAAGGTCTTTCGTCTTGCTTCTAATTTTGTATTTAAAAACTCAATATTTTTCATTTCACCCACTACATGTTTCAGTCACATACTGTACGTTCAAGTTCTTAACTAGAAAAACGTAATATAAGGGGACAGCTTATCTCCGAGATCTCGCAGGCTCCAGCAGACTCTTGAGCGTGATAAATTACGTGACAAATATTGTAGACGCAGTGGTAATGTGTGCTACACGTCATACAAATCATGAGCTTATGAAATGAGGATATTGTGATTTTATAATTGATTTTTATTTTTTTTTTGTTTTCGCAGGGCCGGTTTTACGGGTTTTGTACCATATTGTTTATTTTTTTATAGTATAAGGGAACAAACGAGCAGTCGGTGGCCATTTTCATGCTTACCGACTCCGTTAGTATTATTTTTCCTTTTTTCCAAAAGATAACAAGCATTTGTTGCTTCATTGATTTTTTTCATACTATATGCAGGCGAGCGACCTGATAAGCGACTTCCTGAGAAGTACAGTCCCCCTGTGGAGTCATCGAAGGAGGTCAGTCGGGTTATCATCATCAATCTAAGAACATCTCTTAGGTAAAAATTCGTCAATTTGCCGTAAACATATGAATTTACTTACCTACTTTAGCTCCATAGGGGGCAAATGAGCAATTGAGCCACCTGATATAAATGATCTCCAACGCCCACAGACATCCACAACACGAGAGGACTAACACATGCGCTACCGACCTTTCAGAGGCGAATACTCCGTTTTTTATGTACATAACTAATGCGAACTTTCACCCAAAATCTTTAAAACGGAATGAATAAAACTTGTCACATGACTTTCATCCCGATAAGTGAATGTTTCACGTGAGTGAAACCGCAGGGCACAGCTAGTCCTACTAATATTATAAATTCGAAAGTTTGTAAGTATGTTTGTTACTCTTTCACACAAAAACTACTAAACGGATTTTCATGAAGCTTTACAGTAATATAGATTTCATATCAAAATAACATAATAAGTTAAAATTTTGAATAATTTTTGAAGTCCGAAATCCACGCGGGCGAAGCCGCGGGCGAAAGCTAGTGTATTATAAAAAATATTAAGGGGATTCAACACTGAACAGGGGATGATACTGATTCTGACGCATTTATTAACGTATAGGGCCTGATAGACAGTCTGTCAGTCTCGCGCTAATGTGTTTTACGCCGAAAGCCAAAACATCCGTCCTGACTCGGCTGTCAGCGTAATATTCGACACAACATGAATATTTATAGCTATTTTATTTCAGTACGGCTTATGAACATTGGACATTTGCCCTAAAAGCTCCAATTTTCTAGTTACATTTGAGAAAACAAACGAAGTCCTCCTCCTTCTGTCAGCCTGGCTGTTTGTTATGAGGCTGTATATAAAGAACCGTAACAGCTATACAGTTGGAACACGCTTTCCCCTTTTTTATAACATAAGGCCAAAAAAACAGTCGAAGCTTTTTGGTTTCGGTAGACTAAATAGCTCCGACTGTTTTTTTCGCTCCAAAATTGCGTCCAAGTAACATAAACGTCGCGTCGGTAGGTTTATGTTTAACGGTTGATGGCTATGCATATGCAATACCCTCCTACAGGAGGGCATAGCCATCTCTTCACGGTGTCATGGGAGCGAGAAATAGCTTCGTTGTTCGTGCGAGCCCGATTCAACTGCAAAGCTGCAATGGCATTAGTATATGGTCTTATTAAATCATCGTCACGATTAAATCAAGCTGAGACAGCCAGGGAACTTGTCTGTATCTACGTGAAATTACTGCTACATTATGGTGCTTCGAGGTTTATAGTCCACATGAAAGGATAACTTCCCATTTTTCGGTTATTGAAATGTCTTTGGACATCGGTAGTCCACCACCAAGTGATTCAACTCCATTATCTATATCTACCTATACTAATAGTTTAAAGCTGAATAGTTTGTTTGTTTGTTTGATTAGACGCGCTAATCTCTGGAACTAGCGGTAGACTGCGGTAAATAAACGGATTTACGTAAACGAAGTTGCGGGCGTCGGCTATTCCATATGAAGCTGTCATTTACTGAGATGACAGTGGTGTAACTATAGACAGCAAGATCATTTTTTCTTAGAATTTTCAATCGTTATATACAAATACTATACTGAGCTGCTTTACATTAGGAGATGCAAGCACCCCATCTACTACTGCAAGGGTTTTCACACCTAAGTATTGAGTCCGACAAAGCCACCCGGTCTCCTAAGTATTAGGTATACGTAAATGTATAAACCCTTGTAAACAAAAAAATAAAAAAGATGGGCCCCATCTGAAAATTGCAACAGCCCCCGTTGTCGCGCCCCTAAATGATGCTTCAAGAACTAATAGACTGGAAGCACGAGAACTGTGCTGTCGCGTTCTCCTAATGAAATTTGCACCGCGCCAGACAGTAAAGTGCAAACTAAACACTTCCCTGCAAGTTTTAGTCAAGTACTTGTGACGTGAGCAGCCGTAACTGATAAACTGTTAAAGGGTTGATGCTTAATATATATGTATTATTATATACACAGACAAGTCGTCGAGGCGCTAGACCAGCGGTCGGCAACAAGCGGCCGCGATCTTAATACATATAAGATATTGGGTAGGAGAGGCCAAATTAAAAATAGGTAAATTGACTTCTAGGATGAATATCACAAGTAAATGCAATATAGGAAAAAGATCGTGAAAAGTGGCGATGAGGGAGGCTTATGTCCAGATGTGGACATGTTCAGTCTGCTAATGATGCTGGTGATAATACTTTGTATGTGATGACGATGCGAGGAATCCAATTTCATGGCATTAACACGGTAAAAACAGTTTACCGTGACATGTGCCCACACATTGTCCATCGCATTCTGTTCTAATCGATAGCATTTGTCGCTTGTCTAGGGAAAGAAATGCGCGTCGGTAATCACTCTAAATACTGGTTTATCTCCTACCTCCTCTTCTGTACTTAATAATACCGAATGTGGGTTATAATTTTGTGAGCCAACGCTTTGTTTTAAGCTTAAAAAATAAAAATATATCCCATTATTTGTGTAAGTTAGTGTCTTTTTTTCAATTATTACACGAACATAAAGCCTGCGGTGGCCTCAGCCCGTGATGTATGAACACATTTGCCGCGCTCAGGACTGCACGACTCTACGGGGACTGCATTAAACGTAATACAGTTTTGTTATTGCAATTTCGACTGCGGTGATATAAGGACGATTTAGACGTGATTTATTACATATGATAATAGTAAGAGGTAGTGCCATGCTGCATACATGCAGAATTGGGCCGTCACGACCGGGGAGGTGCCTTTCGCTTACTAGTCACCGGCTGCGACACTGTCGCTGAGGAGGAAGGAGGACAAAGCATCTTTACAATCTCTATGCTTGTCAATTGGACATCTATGGACGTCAAGAGTCCTGAAAATCACTTAACACATTATGTCACCTTCGTCTCTGAACAAGTAATTACCAACTGTCTCCTTTTACATACAGCGCGAGATTAAGCTGTTGCAGGTCCCGGAGCTTGTAGACGTTGTAGTTGAGTGCCACCTTTTGTTCGGTACAAAACGGTTTCGGTTGCCGAAGTACTAGAACTACTAGAGCTGCATACGTCGCGTCCAGATGCATTTCGCATTCTGTCACTCGTGTAATGAGCGCGACTCTCGACTCGTGCGTGCGACGCGCGAGCGGTCCGTAGGCGTGTTGAAGTGCTCGGGCGCCGTTGTAGCGTCCAGAACTACGCGCTAGTGCGTGGCGATTTCACGTTTTTAGTTCGAATTACACCGAACTTTTTATTTACGAAGATAAAAAAGGTAGCCATATAGGATATGGAATGATCATAAAAAGTAGGAACTGGAAAAAAACACTCCAAATTTTTTGTATCACGTGAATCGCTAAATCTAGACAGGCTCTTAGGAACCCCACTAAACGCGAAAGTGAGGCCTAAAGTTTAAGAATGGGTGGATATTATTCTCTAATGGTACCTGATTGATTCGACTACAATAGGATAAATTAAAGTAAAAAAATTAATGTCAACAAACCACAAATTATTACATAAATGCATCTAAGGCATTGTCAAAATCAAAAGACGCAGAACAGTATATCCATAACTACAAATAAAAAATACAATGCAGGGATCACTGTACAAGATTAGCACAAGTTCCTAATACCTTGTATTCTGTTAAAGACGTTTGATAACATTGAACTATTCAGCAACTTCTGACGTTGACTGTACGTACTAGCTATCAACTAAAGGTGGGGAGATCCCATTAGTGGCTGCCGTTACGTTGCGTCGCGTCGCAAGGGATTGAGGCGTTGTACCCCTCGCTTGCATTATTTCGAATCTAAAATTAATTTTAGTAAATCATCATCACCATCAACCTGTACTGATAGTCTACTTCTGGAGATTGGAGTCTTTTAAGTCACATGTTCGATCTTCTGGCATACATACTGAAAAGGCTACTGAAATTGTTTCTAAAGATCATTTGATAAAATAAACAAAGAAATTATCTTTATATTAATTAAATATTTTATATAAATAAGCGATTCATTTTACGACGCAATACAAGACAACCCACGCTTTTTAATCATTTAAAAACCAATTAAATCTATTTCAAACATACAAATATCGACGAGAAAACAAGAGTCTAATTTATGAAGTTTAAAACACGAAATCCAAAGTACAGTGGAGCGTTTCCAATTCCAGACACGCCTTGATCTCTCACAAATCTCCCAGCTTCGGCACTAGGAAGTCAATTTCGGAAGATGGAACAGTTTTATTAGAAGACTTTATTTGTTTTAAAAGTGCAGTCCTCACGGTGCGGCGTATGACGTCCTCCATTGTTTCGTAGACGTATAAAAGTCTCTAAAATGAAAGATACGAAATAAAACTTTTCTACTTCTAAGCGCAAGTGCCCCTCTACTTTGTCTTGTTATAGTCTTGCGTCTCGGCGTCGGAATATTGTGTATTACCGCGTTTTAATGCATTCGCATTGTGATGAACGAGAGTTTTTATTGTACGGTCCGCCTAAGCAAGTTCGATCGTAGATAGGTTACTTTATACGGGTTTTAAATTGATAAAATATTAATTAAAAGTACTATCGAAAACATATACTCGAGGTTTCGGTCGGGTACACCAGCCGTTTTGCCACGTTGCGTTTACAGTCAATAACGAATAATCATTGTTTGTTTCGTTCTGAAGAACATGTTTTAATTAACATAGTGTAATGAAACTATTGTAATGGATTTTATCGCAGTTTATTTAAGTATTTTACCCCACGCTTCAGAAACTTTACAGAATCCAAGGTCCCGGGTGGACATGGTGGTGGCTCACGAAAAAAACCAAAAATGCCATATTCAGATGTTAAGAGATATCAGAAATGACACGGGCTGCTCTATACTACTATACTCTATACTACCATACAATAAAAAACTAAGGAGTTCAAAATCTCCACACAAGATCACGGACACCCGGGGGTTCCGACTACATTCCTCGCGTAAAAATATCATAGTGATAAAAAGACCAACCAGCGGTGTCATAACCAAGAAATATATAATTTTTACCACCATTTTACACACCAGCTCCGCCTGCAATACCCGACTTTTATGTTTATTATACTTTTACTTTGCATGCGACGTGCTGGCAGTAAATGGTGGCCATTTTAGTGTACTCGAAATAATTGGCCAGGTACATCGCTGCCTCACTTTGAATTTTATTAATGTAAATTCTTATCGGGACTTATGAAACCTTGGAACAGTGAGAATGTTGCATGATACGAATAGCACAGTTTTGGGTCAATTACAAAATATGTTCTCTTAATAAAAAAACAGTAGTAAGAAGGGAAGAGGTGCCAGGGGTACCTCTCGCTTACACGAGGCTGGCGTAAAGTGACAATTGTGTGCGTTTCGTGCTGTGTGTAAGTAACCCGTGGCCCATGTAGGTGGGAGGAGAAAGAAGGGCATCTATACCTATAGCGTCTATGCGGAAGTCTATGGGCGGTCGGTAAGTATAAACACACTGCATGAAACGCGACATACAGCCGCCATACTCGTGTAAGCGACATGTACCTGCCCGATCATGCAAGCATGCAATGTGGCATTTTACACTAAACTATACTATTTAGTAGGAGGTAGTGTCTCACTGCATCTGACACGAGCCGGCACTATTGAGACGGTACCTCTCGCTCACATGCCGTTTTAAAATTGATAACTATAATATCGCACTTTATGTGGTTTATGAGTACCTGGTAGTATTTTACCCTATAAAGGAGTGCAACGCGTCTCACATACGATGTTAATGAGCTTCGATAGTCACCAAATGACTCCAATTGCTAGTTTGGAGAGAAATATATATATATATATATGAAGTGAGAGTCCATAGACAGAAGTGAGAGTATGTCTTTATAGTATTACCATCTTTTTCACCTTTCTTCTTCCTTTAATCTGATGCCTAAAAGAGAAATCAGCCTCAGGACAGCTTATCATGGCATAGGGTTAAAAATAGACTTGGACTGTTAGTAAAAAAAAATCCACTTGCTTTTTTCCCGAGATCTTACGATTTGTGAATGGATACTCACCACAAACCTCATAAGCATTAAAGTCTCAGTCTGATTGAATACGGAACTCTCATGCCGGTGAGTACGTAACTGTAGTTATTCTATTTTTAAAAGCTTTTAAAGTGGAGTTTTACCATATTTTTTTACCAACTTTTTAGTCTACCTAAATTGAAATTAAATTTTAAAAACTACAAACAGACAAAAAGCTACAATATCATCAACTTTTAGTAACAAGTATAGTGACATTCAGCAGGTAGACGTTGGTCACACGCTCCACGCTGAACACTACAGTCTGCGACTCCATCCACACCGCTGAAGATAGGACAAGATGGCGGAAAATCCAGGAGAAAGTAATTCGTCGAGGTCACGACACTCAGCATTGAGGACAAACGAAGCGAGGAGGAGGGTCCACACTGCATGCTTGTATGCAGCTGAATTGGGCCGGCACGACCTGGGAAGTACCTCTCATACGAGACGAGAGAGGCTCATGGAGGTGGTGGGAAAAAGGAGGGCAGCGCATCTGTATAGCCTCTATGCGTATGAAAATGGCTCAGACTGCTCGTTTTCTCCTCCTATGCCATAAAAAAGAGTATCCTAAAATTAAGTATAAAAAAGCTTTTGAAAAACATCTTACATTTGCGGAATACAAGGCTCACTAATCCCCACGCAAGAGAGAATTATCACTAAAGGCCTTGGTATTTTTGTATTTGCATCGCCCGTTTGTGAGATCGCTTCGTTTGGAAGTGAAGAGGGTCAACGATATCAAAGGGCCAAACAAGGGCTCATACATGAACGTCTTACTTCCGAGACACTGGCTTGTTATGAGACGTGACTGCGAAAGGGTTTGATAATTTCACATGTACGATAGTACGACTTCACAAGTACGCATCTCTTGCTACGTTCATCTCTAGACATGTGTCTAATCAGCCAGCGTCTGCTTCTAATGTTGTACTTCCTTTGAACAATAACACTGTTTAAGCGGGTCGTATTTTTCATTTGTATGTTTCGGTTATTGTGTAGCCAACATGGTCGTAGAAGGTATGTGGTCTGTACTTTTATTAAATAATATACTCCTTACGCTATTTTCACTATTTATTAACACAAATTACATTTAAAAAGACCGGTTACGATAACTCATCATCAGGTTTGTCGAAAAATGCAAAGACACGCTAACTTTTATGACATAACTAGCTGCGCCCCGCGGTTTCTCCCGCGTAACTTTCGATCCCGTGGGAATATCGGGATGAAAAATAGATGTTGGCCGATTCTCAGACCTACTCAATATACTCACAAAATTTCATGAGAATCGGTCAAGCCGTTTCGGAGGAGTATGACAACGAAAACTGTGACACGAGAATTTTATATATTAGATATACAAAAGGATTTTTTATTTTTTCTTTCATTACAAGGATTTAGAAGTTTGTACAAAAGTCGTTATATTAGGCTTAGAAACTTTAGTTGCTTAAATGGATGTTTTAATGAAAATTTTAATATTAACGAGTTGAAATGTAAATTGAAACAATGGAGTTCGCCATTTTTACAGTTTTAAACATGATACTCTTATGGAGTCGTTTGGGTGTATTTGGTATATTGGAAATAGTAGTATATTAATATTTCATCTATATATCCCGATTTTTACATGGAATCGAAATTGAGCATATAAAACTGCGAGGCGTAATTATCTATATTACAGCTGCGCCTATCTATATTATACCCGCCTAAATTTCGATCCCGTGGAAAAAAGAATATCATCCCATGGCATCCCATAGAAACATTTTTTCGAGATAAAAACTATCATATAACATATATGTCCAATTTACTCTCTATGTGTGCGCCAAATTTGAAGAAAATGGATTCAGCAGTTTTTGCGTGAAAGAGTATCAAACAAACAAACATACAAACTTTCGCATTTATAATATTAATATAGTATGATTAAATAAAAAAAATACTAAATCGAGTTATTAAATTTGCTACTTGTAATATTATAATCTAAACTGACGACCAGGCTGGCGCGCCGTGGCGCTATGGCGCAGTGGTGCAGTACTCGGATAAGTGGAGCATGTAGCGCCAGGGGTCGCGGGTTCTAATTTCGTCTTGGTCATGGATGTTTATCTATGTATTGCACGTATTTCTATAATAAAAATCTTAAATATATAAATTTCTTAAATATATAAAACATATAAAATATACCTATTCCGTTGTCTAGTACCCGTAACACAAGTCCTTACGGTACTTAGCACGGGGCTAAGCTAACGTGGTGTGTAAAACACCACGTTAAAAGTTCACATATTCGTAATATATTAAAAAACAAACTCTTATGACAAAATGACTGGAATAAATTCCGGAATACTAACTTATGTGACGACGTGGTAGGTGAGCCGCTAGTAGTAATGACACGTGTCCGCTACACATGTCTCGGCATAAAGAAAATGTCCCGAATTAAGGAGACGTGTTTAATGTAATGTATTATCTTTACGACCTCGTAGAGTGCGGGTCAGTACGGATCTAGGCTTAAGAGAAAAAACCGGCCAAGTACGAGTCCAACTCGCACACCGAGGGTTCCGTAATCCAAACGTAGTGCATGGTTTTCAATTATTGTAACTTTACGCCTGCCGTTTAAGTTGACAAACGTATATAAGCGGTTGCTCACACACATTTAGTAGGCAACGAATTACAGTTATAAGTTGATAATGATTTTCCAATGATCTACATATAATTTACTAGTTTTCAGAATTATTCTTATATATGTGCTGTAAGTTCTTACTTCTTGCCAAATTTCACAACTCCAGGTCAACGGGAAGTATCCGATAATTTTTTGGTTTTCGACAAAGTACGTTTTCATACAAAATGTGTGCAAATTTATTTGGCTATAACTTTTTATTGCGTTAACTAAGAAGTGTGATTTTTTCAAGGCATCAAGACGTAACTGACCTCAGCGTTTGACTCAGCTTAATCCCTTCACGCGTTTTAGAGAAAAAGGTCTTGACAGACGTACAGTCAGACGGACAACAAAGTGATCCTATAAGGGTTCCGTTTTTTCTCTTTGAGATACGGAACCCTAAAAAGGACGTTAACCTTATGTATTACAATGTTTCCTTTAAGAAACCAGTTCTAGTAAAACTATAGTAATTAGTGCAGCTATTGCCGCATTGCAGCAATTAAATATTATTTATTATGTGCGCCATATACAAAATAGTAACAGATAATTAATTTATTTTGGTACGCGTCGTCGATCAAACTTTTAACCTCGTCGGCATCAGACTAAGGGATGAGACGAGAGCCCTTATAGCTGGATATAAATACTTACAATTAATTAACTATAGCAATTCAATTATCTATTGATATTTTAAGTTTTTCGTAAAAGTCATCTCGTGTATGACTTACGTAAACTAGTATGACGTATTGTGTACGTAGAGGTCTCGGTGTAGATACAACATGAAACGCCACGTGGACGGTTTTGTTATTAAATTAGACGCGCATCAGAGAATTTGAGTCAAAAAATCGTTCCCCTTTGCGAGGTGTGTCACATCGTAATGAAATATTTACAATGCGCGTCAATAGTTAGCAAATGGCTCCGATTGCTCGTTTGTCTGGTCTTGATCAGACCATCGGGCAATGCTCATAAGGATTAAAATCTGACGAACATGATGATTCGAATACAGAAGTCCCATTCTAATAAGGAACTATAGTCACAATTAAGTAATGTCAATAGTTTTTAGGGCTCTCGTGTTATCCTCAGTCGGTGAAATTGAAAGTTTGATCGACGACTCGTACTAAAAGAAATTGTCTGTTAATATTTTGTATATGGTGCACAGAGTGAAAAAGAAGGAGCATACACGCTGATGAGCCAGCTTGCTTCTACTGTGATGCGGCATAGTTCATTACTACAGTCTTACTAAAACTAAAGCGGAAGGTTAACGTCCTTTTTTTCTCTTAAACCTAGTTCCGTACTGACCCGCACTCTACGAGGTCGTAAAGATAATACATTACATCAAACACGTCTCCTTAATTCGTGGCATTTCCTTTATTATGCCGAGACATGTGTAGCTGACACGTTTCATTACTACTACCGTCTACTTACTTTAGTCAAATAAGTTAGGTAGTAAGCTAATCCGGAACTTTTTTCGGCAATTCTTATCATAAGAGTTTAAATTATGATTATAAGAAAACTCGTTAGTAAGTCACACATTTATTAACATCTTATTAGTATTTTTTTTATCAACTTATATAGATAATTGCGCCTCGCAATTTTATGTGATCAAGTTCGATTCCATGTAAAAATTGTAATATATAGATGATAGGCTAGGCAGGGCTAGGGTTGAACCGGTGGTAGATGAAATTTTTTTGACGTTCAAAAAGCAATTTTTTAAATTCTATTTTGAATATTTTTTTTTGATTTTGATATATTAATAATACTCACTAATTTAACAGTGCCAAATACACCGGCTAACAATCGGAGGAGTTTGATAATTATAATTGTCGACGATAAATTGGCTATCCATTTTATAATCCCAGTATTAGTCATTTTTAATGTAATATATATACATAACATGTTTTTAAACTAATCTCAACGCACATGTACACGTCAGCAAAAACTCACAACAATAATTGGTGAAAACTGAAGTTACTAAAGTCACTGCCTTTAGTAATTTCATTTTTGATCTATACAACAATTTGTAAAGTTAGAAAGAGAGTAGTTAATTAAAATATAAGTAAGTATTTAATAACAGTTAAACGATTTTATATAAAAGTTTTTTTTTTTATGGTATAGGAGGGCAAACGAGCAGTTGTAGCCATTTTCATGACTACCGACGCCCATAGACATCTGCATAGAATACTAATGCGCTGCCCCCCTATCTCCTCCCACCTCCGTGGACCACCGGCTACTTACACACCGCACGAAACGCGACAGCACAGCTGTCACTTCACGCCGGTCTCGTGTAAGCGAGAGGTACCTCCCCGGTCGTGCCGGCCCAATTCGGCTGCATGCAAGCATGCAGCGTGGCACTACCTCTTACTAAGGTTAGGTTAGGTTAAGTAAGGTGAATTCATCATGTTCACCGACTGCTTCCTAATTACATAAAAGTCGACCAGAATTACCCAATTTTAACTACTAAGACTTAAATCTACGCGAAAAAAAAGATTCAAATATCTAAGTCTATGTTGATCTGAGAATTGACAGAGATATATTTGTGCCAAAATAGATCTTAATCCGTTCCGTCGTTTTTACATAAAACAATAACGAACGTACCTACATATAACCTATCATATTCATTATATAATAAGACATATTTGAGTCCTAAAACAAACACTAGAGCAATGCCTAATCAACGTAGTCTTTTTTTTTTATAGTACAGGGGGCAAACGAGCAGTCGGGTCACCGAGATGATGGTGTTTTCCGACGCCCACAGACATCTGCAACACCAGGGGTTATGCAGTTGCGTTGCCGGC